>QFDD01000033.1:0-104307 GCA_006871305.1 Vachellia collinsii | reverse complement strand
TCCAAACATACTTTAAGTTTATCATACCTCAAATTATGACAGAACATATACTTTAGTCAAACAACTTTCTAGTGATTTTATTGGGCCTAACATGAAATACAGTACTTTTTTTTTTGGCCAAAAAATACAGTACTCACTAAATAAAAAATAAAGGTGGATGGGAGGATCAATGCAAGATGAATAAACTACCGTTGAGATCTAGTCCAAGGAGGCAGGATCTGGAGCGTTCATTAATGGACGGTCTGGATTAAGAGACATACAGCAAACCTCTTAAGGGGATTGGCAGAGATGCAGAAAGCCTTTCTTTCACAAGAAAAAACGCAAGTAGGGTTTAAGCTGATATGGGTGGCAAGGGAAGAAGACGAAGGGAGAAGAACTACAGAGCCGCTCATGGAGGCTCCAGCGTCCTCCCTCCTCCGCCAGATCCTTCCAAAGTCGACGTTTTGCCCTCAAAACTTCGTCAAATCATCTCTTTCACTTCTTCCTCTCAACCTGATGTGAAACAACAAAAGAAACGCGAAGGTGATAATGCCCAAGCTGTAAGTTCCAACTGACTTATTCATCTTAATGTCAATACTCCAAGTTGAATATCAGATATAACTGCTAATGTTTGAAAAAAAGGTTGTAAATTTAGACTTTTTATTTATATCTTAGCCCATTGTAATTTTCATCTTAAGTTGCTTTTTTAATGACAAAAATATGACCCAGTAATCCGGAAAGTCGAAGGGAACGGGTCTCGCTGATTTGTAGTCGTTGTAGGGTGTCCCGTTTTTTGTTAAATTTTAGGAGTCGTCTTATGATTGCAGAGAGGAATAGTAATTCAGGAATAAATGATAGTTAAAAATATATGTATTCTGTTCTGTTAAGTTTTTAAATTCGTTTAGCTGATAAGTTTTTATTCCTTGTGTTTAGGGCTAATTTAAGTATGATTTATATTTTCTTCCTATAATTTCAGTTGTGGAATTCCCTACTGGTTGTTTTGCACATCCCTTTCTGCATGAGTTTAGACTCACGTTGTGTTTGAGCTATTCCAAGTCTTCTAATTCCGTCTCCTGTATAATTCAATTAATATCATGGTCTTGGGATTCTAACTCCTAAGTGCTACTGAAACCATTTGTTTTTCCTGAGAGACTTAGAAGAAGTTTCATGAATATGAAAATTTTGCCACCTTTAACAATAATGTTTTGGGTGTACTTCATTTGATTTTACTTTGGGTCTGTTTATTATGACTATTTGTGCATATCTGACAGTTCAAGGACAAAGTTCGAGTCAAACCCGCAGATGTGACCCGGGGAGATACTGATGCACAGTTCCAGGCACCTCACCATCAAGATAGTAGTGATGAACAATTTCGGAAGAGTAGTATAAACGAAAAGAACAAGAAAAAGAGAAAGAGGAAGGAGGTTAAAGACCTGAGGTTTGAAATGGAAGTGGAGAAGACAAGATCCCAGATAAAGAGACGTGAACGTAAGAAAAAGTAAGTGAAAGAAAGTATACAGAATTTTCCTGTTCTACTCTCTCAACCATCTTTTTATAATTTTCTTCATTATTTGTTAAATAATGAATAATGAGTTGAAAAAGATTGAATCTTTGGAATAATACAAGATTGATTGATTTCTTGCTGCATCTCTGTTGATTCATATACACTAAGATTCACTTGGAGCAGAAGCTTAGTGTTTGATCTAGTAATATTTTAAAGCCTAAAGGTGGCTTTCAAGTAACTCTAATGTTACTTGAAATATTGGTGATTCAATTGGATGCTTGAAGGATTCCGCTGTTGTGGTCAGATGAGTTTCATTTGGAATCCTGCTACTAAGTTGGCCTGGTTTTGAAATTTTGGTATTGTCAGATGATTCCCTGCACAAAGAACAATCACAAATTTTCGTTTAGGTTTGAAAGGACTCTTTGTTTCTGTGTGTGTTTCCTAATTTGTAACTATACAAATCTCAAATCATTTAGTTTAACCACTTGGGAGTC
This sequence comes from Vachellia collinsii, assembly GCA_006871305.1. Taxonomy (NCBI): domain Eukaryota; kingdom Viridiplantae; phylum Streptophyta; class Magnoliopsida; order Fabales; family Fabaceae; genus Vachellia; species Vachellia collinsii. The sequence goes on along the minus strand of QFDD01000033.1, from coordinate 102,330 downwards.
TGTTTTCCCTTTGTAAAACCTGGAACTAAGACTGTGGGGCTTTATTTGATTTTTCTTAAAAATTTTTTGTGATGTTTGTTCCATTTTCCTGGACTTATTAGGAAAAGCATATTGTGAGTTGGCGAAGGCTGTTTATTATGCCAAATTGCCAATCATGTTTATCTTCGCTTTTTAGAGATTGAATAAAAACATGCATATGTCCATTGAGTTGCATCTTCTGTTCCTTAGATGCATTGAAATTAAACTTGAGACGACGTCTTTTCAAAAAGCATATTGCATTTCACAACTGTAGCTAGCTTGTTCTAACTACGGTATATTATTACCTAGGTATTTGGAGGCAAAAAAGAAGCACAAAAGGAACAATACAGAAGAGCCGGACTTTCCTGGACGTGAAAAAATAAAATTTGGAGACATTGTGGAAGCCCCACCAAAGTTGAATGTCATTCCTAAGGTAGATTCTTGAACTTTTTACATTATTATAATGAACCTATCAATAATCAGATTTCATGAAAATGTTTTTTCATGTGTAATAAAGGCATTTAAGAACCCCCAAGATGCTTCACAAGAGAGACTCAGACTCCAAGCTATAGAGCAATACCGAAGTCGTAAGGGTTGGGTTTCAAGGCCTGGAAGTCACCTGCCTCTACCAGTGACTGAATCAACATTATAAACCACTTTCAGCATCTTGTCACAGATACACTGCTCAAATCAGGCATTGGTGTCTGCTATAGCAGGATAATGTTGCTGTTATGTCTTGTATTGGATTGCTTTAGGGGACAATGAATGCGGATTTTCCTTTTTTCCAGGTTTGTTTATTCTTCATGTAATGAAAATTTATGTTTTTCAATATATAGTGAAAAAGAAAGGGTAGATGGAAAGAGCAATTTAACATCTAAATAACAAAAGGGCGTGGCCTAATCCAACATTGTTTAGACCTCGATCCATCAAATCAATTTTGAATGCTGCAACTCTCTTTACTAAATGACACACGTCTGTTTTGATTGTTTTCCTTTTAATGTCTTCACCTTTGTCCATCGTTAGGTATGGCATCTACTTCCTATTTCGACATGTAAATAGCAAATGAAACTGTTGATGTCTATTTGCAACAACCATTTAATAATAGTCCGAATTTCTGAGTGCTTCCCATTGCCTGCCATGTTTTGGAGGAATCTGGAGAAGAAATGTCTGAGCAGTGTTAGATTGAAAAAGCTTTCGGAAATTAGACTATAAAATTGCTTGTATTAATGATAATTATCTTAAACCTAATTTTGGTCCTATAGTTTACTCTTATTTAGATTTTGATCTCTGAAATTTCAAAGTGGTGATATTGGTCCTTTAAGTTTAGTGTGTTTAAAACTATTAGTCTCTGTGGTTTTAGAAAGCCACTATGCTTTTGATCAATTTTGGTTTTTGATACTTATACTTTGAACAATTTTGCTTTTGGTTGTTATACTTTGAATGGATTTTTGTTTTGGTCTCTAAACTTAAACGTGTTAATTAACAATGTTAATCATTTAAATCCTTATGAGACTATAGGAACCAAAACCTGATCAAATACACTTCACTCTTGAATTTTCTGGACTTCAATCTCTTTTAGCCTTATTTGTTATTGAATCTTGATTATCCACCTACCAGCTCAAATAATTTAGCTGTAGCTTCTTTCTTTTTTGTTGACGATTGGGGAATTTTGCTTTGACACCCTCATGGATTACCCCATTACTTGCATCTCAGTTTGCTTAAAATATATAAAATACATCCTTAATATAAGAATTAGATAACTGGATATTAAGTAAATTATAGCCCGTTTGATTTACGGAATTCATAGTAATGCAATAAAATGTAATGGATGGGAATGTAATGTAATGTAATGATGATTACATAGCATTTGTTTGGTATGTTATCAATGAATCATGAAATAGAATTTATATTTTATTTATAAAAAATAAAAAAAATGTGAAATAAGCTTTTTAACTTTATCAAGACTAAAAATGAATGATATAAATGTATAAATACTGATTTATAAAATATATAAGTATCCATATGTTAATTCATACAAGCTGTAATCCGTATTACATAGCCAAAGCTATGTAATGGGGATTACTTGATTTGATGTAATCCATTGTAATCAAGATTACATTCGATTGTATTACCATACCAATTAAACAATGTAATCAATAGAATGCATCAGGATTACATGTAATCCTTTTTCATGTAATTGAACCAAACGGGCTATTAGTTAACTTGGTTATTTGTAACAAATGTGTATTGATTTATTTAAAATATCTATTAGAAGAATTGAATTAAACAAGGGCCCAAGCCCATTGTGTTAATTTGTTTCTTTTTAATTACTATTATTTATGTTATTTAATTTGGATTATTTTGAATTTTATTCTCTCCATGATTGTAGGGTAACTGAATCTGATCCTTGGAGATTTGATCTAGCCCTTGTGATTAGGGATTCAACTAAACCATAATTCACTCTAGATGTAATGCTCCATCATTTACCTATGAAATAAAATAAATATTATTTTCTTCATCTAAAATTACATGGTATTAAAGTCATGGCTACCGAAAATATTCAGTTCGGCAACTACAATGCCTTCCCAACAGAAACAGAAACAGAGGCCAATTCATCTTGTGATGCAATCGCCAACGCACGACCTTAGTCACAAGACTTGACCAACTTGATCACAACACAAGCTTGATGGTGAGAACTATCTCCTATGGTCTCTTTCTTTCTTCATGTTCATCCACGGGAGTGCTAAGGAAGAGTATTTTGATGGCAAGTTATCTTGTCCTGCTGCAACCAACACCAAATATGCTTCCTGGAGAGCTGATAATAGTCAAGTCATGTCCTAACTAATAAATTCAATGACGCGAGACATTGGTAGAAATTTTATGCTCTATCACATAGCCCAAGAGAACTAGGACGCCACTCTTGAGTTGTATTCTTCTGCTTTCAACACGGTTGCCCTATTCTGAGATTAAAGGGAGATAGGGAAGTATGAATGTTACAACTTACTACAAATTGCTCTAACACAATTATGGCAACAAATTGATCTTTATGATACAATTGCTTTAAAACATAGTGAATATGTCATCATTTTTCAGCACTGGATTGAAACTGACAGGGTATACAAGTTTCTCTATGTATTGAACTTTGAATTTGAGGAAGTTCAGAGCAAAATTCTTATCATGTCTCCTATGCCCTCCATTATAGAAATTTTTCGATGATAAAGAGAGACGAAAGTAGAAAAAGGCAATGATTATCCCCTTTGGTGTAAGAGCTTGGTTTCGATCCAGGATCACGTGGGTTATGGGTCCATCACACTTCCACTTGCTTTAGATCATCTGATTGTACTTTTGAGGATGTGAGGATAGGGTAGATGATTGGTTTGGGTGAGAAGGATGGTGATCTATGCTATTTTCAAGGGGAGGTTGCTACAAATGGAAAGACATGCTGCTCGTTTTCTATCTAGTCATTTAGTTTCAGATTCTATTTTAAATGAAATACAGTTGTTGCATTCCTGTTTTGATCATCCAAAGTTCTGAGTATCTAAAAAATTTGTATCCACATTTTTTGAATTAAGAATTGTCACATTTTTCTTGTGAAACCCGTTCATTGGCTGAGCACACAAAAAACAAATATCCTTCCAGATCTTACAAACCAACTCAACCCTTCCATCTTATTCAGTGACTTACAAGGACCCTCAAAGATTCCTAGCACATATGGGGCATGCTCGTTTGTCACATTTATTGATGATCATACACGGTTGACATGGGTATATCTACTCAAAGAACATATGAAGTTCCCACAATTTTAAAATTTTTTATAGTCTTGTTGAAACTCAATTTCAAACAAAGATTCAAGTATTGAGGTCAGACAATGGTTGATAATATTTTAATTTTGTTTGAAAGAAATTTTTGAACACATGGTGTTCATCACCAAAGTTCTTGTTCTTTTTTTTTTTGTGCCCCACAAAGTTCTTGTTCACATACACCACAACAAAATGGGGTTTCCAAAAGAAAAAATAAACATATTTTAAACATGACACACACACTCGTACAATCCTCTAATGTTCCAAGTGCTAGGTCTCTAAAAGCTCTAGGTCTTCTTTTCTCTTCAAGAACACCAAATCAAGAGAATTTTTTGGTGTTAGATGATGGCTAGAAGCTAGAAAACTTGAAGGAATGGAAGATTTTTACTATAAACTTACCTATCTCCACTTTTCTTCTTGTTCTTCACCTTCTCTTCTCTTTCTATTCCCAAGCTCAACTTCCTCTCTGTTCCTCCTCACTTGGCCAACTTTATGGCCTCTTCGAATGGTCTTGAAGGCTTTAAAATATGAACAATAAGTGCTATGATAGGTGGGGCACATTTGATCTAGATGAACAATACTTTACTATAATTTTTACCACATAGACACATACTCTTTAGCTTTCAAACTTCTAACCAAATGGCACCATGTGGTTAGACTAAAGCCCCTCATTCTCCTTTCTAAAGCTTCATTACTTGATGGCCTCTTCTTGTTACTTTATCAGCAACTATTCTCCCGAACATGCTGTTTGAGAATCCTTTAGTCACTTAATTAGTGTATAATTATTAAAAATTCCCATTAACTAGGAGATAACTCTATGATTTTCCTCAAGCTTAAATTCTTTCCAAAAATATTCTTTTGACAATTTCTTGTAAAAAACCCTATTTTTGAGGTTTGCTATCCTTTCCATTTCATTCAGGTAAATTATTTCTGACTTAAACCCCAAACCAATTTTATAAATTCACATAATTCTTAAATTAATTTCCCCACTTCTTAAATACTTATTTGACAACTCTTAATATTTCTAATAATTATTTTTGGCTAATATTTTCTTAATCAGCCAAATATGAATAATTACTAAATATTCCTTTTGAGGCAATTTCTACTACTTTAGCCCCAATTATACCTCAAATAGATTTTAGAAAATTATTCTCTTCATTTCTAGCAAATTTTTTTGATATCCTGTTCAAAATTACCAAAATACCTTTGGTTACTTAAACTTCTTAAAAATTACACTTTTGACATTGTTCAAGGTGGCTAATACATAACACATCCTTACAATTTCTATTGTTTTATCTGGCCCTTAACTCATCTTTGACTACACGTTTAACCTTATTTTTCTTGATATAGGGAATGTGAATATTACATTTTCGATCTAGAAAGTATCATATTCTAATTCAGATCTTTTTTCCCCATAAATTTTTTATAGATTGGCACTTTTTTATAGGTAAAAACCGCAGCCCTCTAAGAATCCTTAAAGTGAATATTTTCATAATATAGAATTTAATTTAAACTACTCATATTTAAAATATCAATTAACGGGTAACAAATAATTTAAAAATTGAAATTGATATTGAATTTTTTTTATTAACTAAATTGATATTGAAATTCATATCTAGTAATTTAAATATATAAAAAATCATTTACTATGAATTCTTTTACAAATATACTGCTAAATGTTGAAGAGTAGTACTAAATTTCATATGAATTTTATATTTTACTTTGATATTAATTTTAATTATATTAAAGTAAATTTACAATGAAATAAAATTGATATTCATTTGAATAAAATTAATTTTATATTAAAAAATTGAAAAGTGTAATGAAACCGATTTTTATAAATTTAAAAATTTAGTTGTGATAATCTAGAACACCACTTGTAACATAGTAACAATATTTCTTTTTTTTTTTCCCATCTACATATATAATGAAAGAGTTAACGATTTTTCAATAACACCACGTGTGAGAAGATTAGAATCCCACATTGTGGCAAGTTATTGATTCATATTCATTTGGAGACTTTTTATAGTAAATCGAAACATATAAAAATTTGCACTTCCGTTTTCCATGGCTGGCTTTTTTTGTATCTTAATTTTTGAACATATACTATTATGATCCTATTAACAAGTCACTTCTAGCGTATTTTATATATATAAAGGAAAAACCTTCTTGTTGCAGCCCTCAAGAACGTGATACTGTAATTGAAGAGAGAACCCTGCAAGAATACATGGAATATTATGCTGTTCTTGAAATATATTTTCCAACCCAAAAATGAGGGAAATAAGGAACGATGATGCTTGACTACTGCACAACTACAAGCTTACACATGGAGAAAATTGGATTTGCATTTGGCTAATTGCTAGATGTTATGTGGCAAGTTTCCAAGATTGCCTATACATATAGTTGCAATTCAATCAAACCTTCATAAAAGTGTAAATAATGAGTACTCCCTGTTGACTAGTATGGCCAAGAGGATGCAATCAAAGTTCGATAAGTACTGGGGGGACATGGAGAAAATGAATCCATTGTTAGTTGTAGTAGTGATACTAGACCCGAGATACAAAGTGACCTATGTTGAGATTGCTTTTGAAAATATTTTTCCTGATCCTGCAAAGTGTGAGGCCACATTGAAGAAGGTTATTGATGTCTTGTATCGACTATATGATCATTATGCAGTTAATGTCCATCCAATCAATGATGCACTTGGATCTCATCCATCAAAACAAGTGGATGATAGTGGTGGTGATAAGCATAATGAGTCAACTCCTGAGGATGAACTTGAGGAGGTATCCCTGTCTGCCATTGATCCTACCTTCTAGAAGTTTTTAGCCACTACAAACACAACATCTAAGAAGCCTAAGCAAGTTTCTAAGGTTGAGGAATATCTTCTATATGATTTAATTAGATTTGGTAATTCAAAATTTGACCTTTTGGCATGGTGGAAAGGGAATGCTTGCAAGTTTAAAGTTCTTAATCTCATTGCACGTGATTTATTAGCTGCATTGGTATCTCTACAGTGTCATCAAAATATGCTTTTAGTACTAGTGTTCTAATCCTGGATACTTTTAGAAGTTTCTTGTCCTCAAATATGGCTGAGGCACTCATATGTGCTCAAAATTGGTTATGTACAGGTCACCTACCCAGAGTCATTGATTTGGATGTAGATAATGTTAAGGAGAGTGCAAGTGTTGTTACAGGTAATTTCTTTAGTGTTTTTACTTTATATATTTTTATCTTTTTACTACATATTAATGAATCTAATTTATTTTTTTGTGTTATAGAGAAAGATTCAATAGTTGCAACTCCAAATTATGTGTTGCAAGTGAATCCGAAGATGATTCTGATGATTTTAGTGATGATTGATGAGATTATTGGAGTGACTTGAGACTTGTATGTTTATTGAGAATTTGATATCATTGGATTTGGATTAATGATGTGTAATGTGTTTATCACTCTATCAGACTATGTTGTGTTTATTGACTATGTTATATTTATGTTGTTTGTTGTTTCATCTTATGTTGTGTTTATTGAGATCATAGTTAATGATGTTGATGGTTGTTGTGTTTATGTCGTTTGTGTCATATGTGAATTGTATGTTACTACCATTGGAGAGCTCTCAGATTTCCATTTCTTGGCTAAGCACAGCAGCAAGCAAAAGGAACAAAAAAATTAACGGGCTACCCCATTAACCTGCTTGAACTCGACGGGTTTTAGGGTAGCTTGTTTAGGATGGGCCCAAACGGGCTACCACCTAACTCTAAACAGGCGGGCCAAGGGTTGGTCATGAGGCTAGCTCATCACGCCCATTGCTCTACCCTGGCCAAAAGTATAAAAACACAACAATTGAACCCGAACTGTAAAAGGACCGTTAGTTTTGATTGTTAGCTTGATTGTGTCAACTAAAGGTCAACTAATAGTGAGGTGACATTGTGCCTATTTAAAACTAAAGGTCAACCCAAAAAAACTTTTGGGTGCCCAATGATACTTCTTGAAAACTATCGAGGTAAAAATGACCCTTAACCTTAATTTAAATTGTCTTTGCTTTTTTTTTTTATTTGCCAACTTTAAATTGCTATGGCTCATAAAAAGGAATGGAGGGTGTATTTCATTTCTCAATTCTCAGTTTTCTTTCCAATAAATATTTTTTTCTTTTATTTATTTATCTTTTATTGAGTTGAAAGAGTTATGAATTTCACAAGTTGCTGATAATATCAAAAGTCCATACGATGTCAGATTCACAAGCTGGAATGTTGCCACAATTGCTACAAAATCAAAATTTTGTTTTGGGGGAGGGGCGAGGGGGAATTCATTACATGTGTCATTTTGGGCCTCTCGACCAAAAGAAAATAATTAGTTATACTCCACTTGGTCTCTTGATATCCCTAACACTGCACACAGAATTTACACATTCTTTGCCTGATTTTTAAGTCCAATGGTCTTTTCTTGGCATGAATGGCATGTTATTGGTTAAAGTATTGATCAACTTTGGAAAAATGCAATTGAAGTTTTGAAGTTAAATTCAATTAAATATACATGATGATGGTGAAGTTTCTTAGATGTTAAAAGAGTGGAATCTCCATGTTTTTGGGGACATTAGGATTGAAATTTTTTTTTTTTTATAAAAGTTTGACATTTTTAAAAAGTTAGAAGAGGATGGGGAGTTTCTGTAGGGCACAAGACTATTAGATCTGATTCAACGAATGAGTTTAAAGAGATACCGTCCTACTTATTACTTGCTTGGAGAACCCAAAAAGTTAGGGCCCATTTGGTACATTGGAATTGATTTCGATGGAAATGGATATAGATATGGATATGGAAATGAGGTTTAAAAGTATGTTTGGTATGTACATGGAATTGAGATATTATTATTATTAAAATTTGTATTTGATATGTGAAATGGAGGTCATTGCTGTAAGTTGAATGAGGAGTAATAATTGTCAAAAACATTTATAATTGAGGGTGTTTTAGTTTGAAAAATACAGCCTCCATGGAACTCATCTCATTTGCATGGGTCCTGGCATGGAATTCAAATGGGCCAACCTAGTGGAAATTATTTCAACATGGAGGCCCAATTCATGCAAACAAAAAATGCATGTCACATGGAATTTAATTCCATTTCCAATTCCACCACACCAATTCCACCATACCAAACATGCCATTAGGCTTCAATAAATCAAGAATCATGATGCATGATTTTAGATGTCACTCATGCGAGGGGCACGTGTAATTTGACAATATCTTATATTGATCAAATATTTGATTATAGAATTTATTAAAAATCATATTGGTGTTATGCTCTTTGCTTATTGGAATAGTAAGAATAGTTAGCATTCGATCTAAGTCTTTTTGGTTCAATCTTTTATTTTCTTTTTGCATATATTTTTGTTTCATTTGTTTTATATTTTTTTGGGTTGAAAGAAATATAATCTTTGACACATAAAAGGCTAGAAAACCTATTCAGGTTAAATTACAATATGGTTATAGTCTATTTTTGCTCCGAAAGTTTTTGCTCAAGAGCATTCAGTACCTAAAAGTTTTTGAGTTGTAATAGTACCTTGGAAGTTTAAACAGGAGCAATGTCTCCCTATATGAAAACATAACAATTTCACATCACTCTGTTAACAAAGTTAATTTCGACTGTTATTTGACTCAAAGTTAATGGTCCAAATTAACTTTGTTAATGGGTGGGGTAAAACTACTACATTTTTATACTTTCGGGGCAACATTGCACCCAAAAAACTTTCAAGTGTTGAACGCTCTTAAGAGAAAACTTCTGAAGTAGAAAAGAACCTTAACCAATTAAATTACAATATGCTTTTGTTTTTCTCGTTTCTTTGTTGTGTGTTTCTGTTTGTGACCTATTTACTTCTTTTCTCTATTTTTATTTAGTGTTGACCAAGATAACAGCTGCAAGTTTTGGATTTGATGTTGTATGGTAGAATGGAGGTGCACTAGTTGAATTTTCTCTCATCAATGAGAGTGTCATTGCATTAAGGCCACCTGAAATCTCGGCAACAGAATGCGTTGGCTTGCTTGTTGCCGGTCTCACGGCTTACCAAGTGCTCCACTACATTAGGTGGTGTAGGTCACTATGCAGTTCAACTGGCAAAGTTGGGAAACACTCATGTGATAACCACTTGTTGAGCTGGAAGCTATTAACATTTTTAAATGATACATCTATGCTGAGACGTTTGGAAAGGTTCTGAAGGTTTACGCATGGCTATTTCTATTATATAGCCTACTCCCCTATTATTGTGTTAATGGGATATATATTGCCATTGTAGAGCTATGTTTTAGCAAACTATGATATTTCAATACTTTTGGTCATGTTATTTTGGGATTTTATTATAGTAGGACTTAGGCCCTTAATATGATACTAAGATATTATATTTGAAACTATAAACTTGAGTTGGCATTTTGTCATATACTCTTTAAAATAAAAGGTATCTACATTATAGAATCATGAGAGTTGAGCTTGAGGTGAAACATAAATACGATTTTCAAAGGTTAAGGCTATCGTGTCTCTTACTTTTACCTTCACGCCTCTTAAATACTTTAACTAAACCACTTGCATGCTTAACTTTATCTAGTATTAGTGTCCTAAGTGAAATTATTAAAACATTCCTCATATTAATACCCACTTGGTAAAACTTTTAAATTTTACCAACTTTGGGAAAATCATTATTAATTCTAGATAAATTCGGAGTCAAGCAGTTAGAGTCTCCATTGAAACTCATTCAATTCTTGATTGGCACAAATTCTTAATTAGTCAAGTTCATGCTTAGTTAATACTGAACAATCCCTAAAATTTCACAGCTCAAAGGGGATATTAGACTTGAAATAGAAGGACTTCGCTACTACACAATCTAAACTTTGCTGCGACCAACTTACGTGAACCCATGAGAATTTCCTCTAGGGTAATGTTCATTGCGACCAACTCTCTAGCCCCAAGAGGAGTTCCTCTCGAGTGCTTGTCGCCACAACAACGTATTGGCTTGCCACAACAAACTTTTCCAATGAGCACAATTGACGGAATAGTAGAAACAAGAATTTTGTATATATACTGATTCAACAACAGCAATGGACCATAGCATAATTACATTCATACATGATACTTTCATGAATAACCACAAACATGTCAAGGTTTTAATATAAACAAAGTCTCATCCTCAATATCCACATATAGATACATTTTCTCTCAAAACATATATATTCACAATTCTTGCAGCTTTCTTTCCTCGCCTAGCATTCCTTCTACTTGCCATTGCCTTGACTGGAACTTTGAAATCTCAGTAGTAATGTATACTAACAAACACATTAATATGTATTATTATTAATGAATGTACTAGCCATGACTATGAGCATGCCATTCTACATACAACTAATTTCATGCTAGCAAATGGCCAATGAACAACATAAGCGTGCGCGAACAGACACACACATATTCAAACATCACATAACTCAATTAACTCTAACAATCATGACAGCCAATCACAATAATACATAGTATACATTCGCTACGTGTGGTTCCTAGGTGATCCTAAATTTGGCCCGCTCTAAGCTCCTGAGTTTTGCAGGCTCCTTCGATAGCTCTTAGGCCTACACAATACCATAATGCATTCTCATCACCAATTTATTCTAATGGAATGCATTAGCACCCTTTACACTCAATTTTCCTCTTAGTCTTCAACTACAACTCTTTGAACTCTACTTCCCCAACTTCACTTCTAATGTTTCCAAAAAATCTTTCTTATAAATTTTATAACACCACAACATACTCCCTTGACCCTCATGTTTTCAGACCAACAGCCCCTCCCTAGGTCCCAAGCTCCCAAACCAACAGAAACAACTATAATCTGACTACTAGCAAGTTGTACAGCAATAATAGAGTCGGGTTTCGCAACTTATCTTGTCCAATTTGAGCTCTAGATCACCTTCTCTTTCTAGAAATTCTTGGGGCTGTGATGAAACTCTTGAAATACACATAACCAAAAGAAAATAATTCAATTAAGTGGAGGATAAAGGCCAGAGGGTTGAATTTGTTGTCGAAAGAGCTAGAGAATGGAATGGTATACTTCTCGGACGCATGTCTTGCATGGGTGGAACTGTAAGAAAGATTCGACAAGGTAACCAGATCTCGCATCTTTGATCTCCATCGAGAAATCAATCTCTTGCAGCAAGGAGGTATAACAATCTTTGGCTATTATTCAAAGCTTAAGGAGCTATGGGAAGAGCAATCCGCACTGATGCAAGTTGGTCCAGTGTGTAAGTGTTGAACCTGTGGTGCATCTCAAACTAGAAATGATTCCATTCATCAGCAGAAGCTCTTACAATTTTTGATGGGTTTGAATGAGTCTCAAAGCATTGCAAGAAGTTAGATCCTCTTAATGCATCCTCTTCCTTCGGTCAACCAAGCATACGCGATGATAGTAGAGGATGAAGCTCACAAGGCTATTGCCAATTCCTCTCATGGAAGCCCAATAGAAGGGGCGGCCATGGCTGCTAAAGGACAAGGCTGTGGGCATGGACGAGGAAGAGGAGGAGCAGTAGTTGAATGTGAGCACTGCCACAAAAGAGGACAAATAAAGGAGAATTGCTACCATTTGATTGGGTTTCCTTTTGATTATAAGGGACCTAAAGGAAAAATGAGTCAAGGAGGAAATACTTCAAGCCAAAAGGAACTTGATACCACTGCTCATGTGGCGAATATGGTCTCACCATCGCTCACTCCTGAACAATATGAGAAGTTATTGGAGATACTGCATAAGGAGAATGACCAAACTGAGCACGCCCTCACTGGTACAGGTTTGGCCTTTTCTTCTACTCATAAATATGTGCATGTAACATGGGTGATTGATTCAAGTGCGACCACACATTTAGTTAGTGACCTATCCTTATTAGATCATTATGAAAAATATGTAGGACCCATTAAAACAATCAAAATACCAAATGGAGATAGAGTGCATGTGATTCATATAGGTAGTGTTAGACTTTCTAATGGAACCATTCTTATTAGGGTTTTATTTGCACCAAAATTAGAATTCACCTTAATATCTGTTTTGAAACTGGCCAAAGAACAAAATTGCATGATAGCATTTTTCCCTAATCTGTGTTTAATTCAGGGCCTTCAGAGTGGAAAAATGAAGGTGATTGGTAAGCTGATTGAGGGCCTTTACATATTACAACATATAGACAATTACTTTGCAAATGTGGCAGATGATAGCATTAGAGAGAATACACCTTTCAATGTAGAACTTTTACACAAAAGATTAAGACATGCACCAATTTCTATTTTGAGACATTTGAGTATTATGAGTAATAAAACTGTATCAATGAATAATAGTTGTGATGTTTGTTTTTAGTCTAAACAGACCAAATTGTCATTTTCTCCTAGCTATATTAAACAAGTAATTGTTTTGAACTATTACATATGGATGTGTGGGGGCTATCGAACCCCAACACATTTAGGATATAAATTCTTCCTTACAATTGTAGATGATTTCTCTAGAAGTACATAGATTTATTTGATGAAACACAAAACTGAAATTGTTACGCATATTAAGTCTTTCATTGCATATATTGAAACTCAATTTTCTGTTAAAGTTAAAAGAATAAGGCGTGGTAATGGAACTGAGTTTGCGAATCGTACAATTAAAGAATACTTCATTAAGAAGGGAATGGTGCATAAGACTATATGCCCATACACCCCAGAACAGAATGTGATTGTAGAGAGAAAACACAGGACACTAATACAAGTTACCAAAAGCCTACTGATTCAATCAAATGTGCCTATATATATTGTGTTGAGTGTGTTCAAACTGCTACTTACTTGATTAACAGGATACCTTCACATGTATTGAATTTTAGAACTCCTTATGAAATTGTATATAGTCATCCACTTGATTATTCTAATCTGAAAGTGTTTGGGTCACTAGCATATGCCACAGATCTAGTCAATCATGATAAATTGAAACCAAAGTCAATTGCATGTGTATTTCTAGGATATACAAAACACCAAAAGGGATATGTATGTTTTGTATGATATTCAAAGTAAAGGAATTTTTTGTCAGTAGACATGTGACATTTGTAGAGGATAAGTTTCCATTTCAGGATAGCTTAGGAAGTAATCACAAGGAAATAGATAAATTTGCTGAAGACATGTTCTGGTTCAATGAAGAAGAAATTTCCATAACCACTACTTCCAATGATGACTCAGACAAGCTTTCTATGATGTTTGACAATGTATGCATTGATACTAAACATGGAGTGTTTGATTCTGTTCCAGAACCATCTACTAGACCAATTAGAAATAGGAAGTTTCCCATTTGGTCTAATGATTTTATATGCAATTTAATTTCATCACAGCATGCCCCTGTTGCTTCTAATTTCAAATAGAATCCTACTTGTAAATATCCAATTGAGAAATACATGAATTATGCATCTATTTCATCCTCACATTCTAGTTTCCTCTGTTCTATTGATTCTGTTGTTGAGCCTACCACATATAATGATGTTATGAAAAACCAACGATGGATAGAGGCCATGTAGACAGAAATGAAAGCTCTAGAGAATAATCACACTTGGGACTTGGTGCCCTTGCCCAAAGGTAAGAAACCTAAAGGTTGTAAATGGGTGTATAAAATAAAGTATAGATCAAATAGGGAGATAGACAAATATAAGGCACACTTAGTAGCTAAGGGTTATAATTAAAGAGAGGATATAGATTTTCATGAGACTTTTTCCCCTACTGTGAAAATGATTACGTTAAGAACTATACTAAAAATGATAGTAGTGTATGGATGGAATCTCTATCAAATGGATGTATGTAATGCATTCCTTCAAGGAGATCTGGATGAGGAGGTCTACATGACCATACCCCAGGGATTTGATAAATAAGGGGAGCATATGGTATGTAGACTCAAGAAATCGTTATATGGGCTTAAGCAAGCCTGTCGCCAATGGGACTATAAATTTTCTAATGCATTGATTCATGGAGGGTTTACATAAAGTAAACATGATTACTCCTTGTTCATAAAGAAATTTAATAATGATGTTGTACTCATACTTGTCTATGTAGATGACCTTCTTATCACATGTAGCAATGAAGCTCGGATTAGTGAGGTAAAAGAGTTTCTCCACAGTTAATTCAAGATTAAAGACTTGGGAGAGATGAAATATTTTTTTGGTAATAGAGATAGCTAGATCTAAAAAGGGAATTATTTTATCTCAAAGAAAATTTATTTTAGATCTACTTTCAGACACATGAATGAGTATTTGCCGCCCTCTATCCTTACCTATGGGGAAGAACTTGAAGCTATTAGCTTTTCAAAAGGGTAAAGACAAGAAAGAGGACGTCCTGAAAAATCCAAGCAGATAGAGAAGGCTTGTGGGTAGGTTTGATTTACCTGACAAATACTAGGCTTGACATTTATTTTCTTGTCCATGTCCTTAGCCAATTTATGGATTAGCCCAGAAAGACACATATGGGAGCAGCCTTAGACGTGCTGAGGTATTTAAAGCAGAGTGTGGGGTTGGGAGTTATCCTCACCTCATATTCAAACTTAACATTGAGCTATTATTGTGACTCGGAATGGGGTGCTTGTGGAACAACAAGGTGATCTGTGACAGGCTACCTACTCAAGATAGGAGATTCACCCATCAAACCGAAGACTAAAAAGCAACACAGTCTCTAGGTCATCGGCTGAGGTAGAATATAGAGCATTAGCATCAGCCGTTTCAAAGATTGTGTGGGTGCAAGGATTATTGAATGATTTGAGTATAAGAAAAACAACACCAGTTCAGGTTTCTTGTGATAGCAAAGTTGCTATCCATATAGCCACAAACCTAGTATTTCATGAAAGAACAAAGCATATAGAGATTGATTGCCATTTTGTAAGAGAGAAGCTACAGGATGGCTTGATTGACACATGTAAGATTAGAAAATCAGGAAGCAGATATTTTAACAAAGGCTATAGGAAAAGATAATCAAATGCATTTATTAAGCAAGTTAGGTATTGTAAATGTGTTTCAGCCCCAAACTTGAGGGGAAGTATAGAAATAGACAATATTTGTATAAGTTCAGTTCTTTGTTGTAAGTATTTAGATCTTAGTATATTGGGCCTTATGCTCATAAAGCCCAAGACGAATTGTATATAAATAGGGTTTTGTACAATCATGACTGGTATGGTTATCTACTATAGAGTGAATAAGAGAATTCATTTTTTCTAGCCTTATCGTTAACAATAACCCTTACGGGAATTTTTAAGATCATTTAATATTTGGCTGATTTTCGAATTTCTGGCCAAATATAATTATTTAAAACACCTTGAGATCTCAAAAATATATTTTAAAATCATGAAAAATAACTTGGTAAATGCTCTATTTTATAAAATTGATTTTAGCCTTAAGTCAGCAATGATTTACCAAAATGGTAGTATGAAGGTTGAAAATTCTCGAATTAAGGTTTTCGGGAGAAAATTTATTTATAGCATATTTGAAGCCTATTTGAGATGAGAAAAATCATAAAGTGATTAGTTGAATTTTGAGAATTTTTAGTGACATTAAATGGGTCAAATGGTAAGAAAATTCCCAAAAAGCATTTCCGGCAGGAAACAATTAGATAAAGTAGTCATAAAGTATTTTCACTTTTATAAAGTGAATTGTGAGGAGATAGAGGCAGCCACTTGTGCTTCTTATATTTGAAGATGAAAATAAAATGAAGATATTTATCAAAAGTGGTAGTTTTATTAGTAGAAAATGGCTTTGACAGTAGAAATGGGCCCCACCTTCACTCAAAACACTTGTTGCCAGATTGTATTAAGCCCCAAAAGTTCATTTTCTGTCCTCATTTTCGTGCTCCAGCCAAGAGAGGAGAGAGAAGCTGTTGAAAGTGAACACCAAGCAAAGGGAAGGAGAAATCAAGCAAGAATCAAAGGTAAGAAGTGGTTTTTGACTTGATTCTTCCATATAAATCAATCTAGGAGCTCTATTCTTCCTTCCTATTGGTTTAGTTTTCTTTATAAAGCTGTGTATGATGAGTTTCAAGAAGGGTTCTTGGAAGGTTCAGCGAGAGAAAATGAGAAATAGCAAGAATTGGAAGTAACAAGCATTTTATATCAACTCTATACATGTTTTGCTACATGTAGATGCTTTGATTGAGTTGATTGAGGCTTGTTATGAATTTTTGGCAATAAACTCTTATCCCTTGGCTATGAGTGAATTGATGATGCATGGAAAATGAATGTTTTAAGTTATTGAATCAAAGGAAATTGGTATAGGAGTGAGGTTATGCATGTATATGACAAGAGATATTGTAAAACCTCATTTTCCTCCAATTTGTTGTGAATTTCATCCAGCTGTAGTTATGAGGGAAAAAGGATGATTTTGAATATTTTGATGCTTCCAATGGATCTAAAATGAGAAATTGTGTATTATATAAAAAAAATGAGAAAGTGTGTAGGGTGAGATCAAGAGCACACTTTTGGAAGCATTAGAACCTAAATTGCCAAAGTTAGAAAGTTAAAGATCTTTAATTGCTAAGTTTGAGTTTCTCTGAGTTGTTAAAGTTAGAATGCACAAGTAATGGCTTTACATTGATCCCAAAAGCACCATATTATATGTAGGAGTAAAAGCATATTAAGAAGCGTGACAAGTACAAGAGGAAGTTCTAGCAAGTTAGATTGGAAAGTAAAGATTTGAGGTAACAACATTTCTAACTTTTACATTCACATTGCATTTGATTGTTGTATATGTTAATTGCCATGTTTATGTGTGGTTGTAGCCACTAACATGTAAATCCTTGCTTATGAGTATGCACGGTTGTAGCTATGCTTTGATTGCCTTGGCCTTATGCAAATATGTTAGAAGTAAGGTATTGTTGTTCATGTCATGGCATACTAGTTTGTATGCAATTAATCATGCATGTTGATATTTTTGTTA
The DNA here is from genome assembly GCA_006871305.1 of Vachellia collinsii. Taxonomy (NCBI): domain Eukaryota; kingdom Viridiplantae; phylum Streptophyta; class Magnoliopsida; order Fabales; family Fabaceae; genus Vachellia; species Vachellia collinsii. The sequence goes on along the minus strand of QFDD01000033.1, from coordinate 84,574 downwards.
GAAATATTTACTACTGTGATTTCTTTAAAATCTCACCCTTTCCAATGATAACCAATAGGCACAAGTTAAAAGAGCAAAGGTAAGAAAATCAAAGAGTAAGTGGTGATGGCTTTCATGATATTGGAATTTGCACCTATGTGTTATATATGACTTTTGGTGTATATCTATATGGCTTTTGTGCAAATTATGGATAAATGTAAAGTAAATCCCTACACTAAGTCATTTTGGTGTTATGTGATGTAAATAAATGGGTTGTGATGTGAAAACACCGAGAGAAGAAAAAGAGCATGTAACTTGGCTATATAAGGGTCCAAAGCCCTTAATTGTGACAAAATGGGATAATTTGAGTAAAAGAAGTCCAAAAGCCATGAAATTTTGCATGCAAGTATATCTTTTGACAAGCTTTCTATAGAGTCCTAGTTTGCTTGATTTGAATTTGTGTGGAAAAGGTTATGATTTTTCAAAGTTTAGCAGAAAACCAAAAAATTTGACAACATAAAGTTCGCCTCGGTGAAGTGCCTTCTGGAAGAGTTCACTGCAACAAACTCAAAAGTTTGCCGCATCCAACATGGTTAGAGGGAAACTTCTGTTTTTATTGGAAAAGTTCACCGCAGCAAAATCCCCTAGTTTGGACAAAATGAACAGTGATTTTTCCAACCTTTTCCAACTATGATTGGTCATTACTTTGGTCTAAGGAATATTTTTCCTTTATAAGAAGTTGAGAAAGCTTTAATTAGAGATCTATATCACTTGATTTAAATTTTCTAGAATTAGTTGTGAATTTTCAAAGTTGGGCCAAAATTTCAAATTTATAAAGGAATAGTAACTCAAGTGGGTATTTTAAAATTCACCAAGATAACTAATTCTAACTCACATAATGGATTTCAATGGTCCTATTAAGGTCTTTAATGGATAATAAAATTAGAAAAGAGAGTTGTTACAGTTTGGTAAGAAGTAAAGTTAGTAAAGTTTTATTGTATATGATATCCCTCAGATATTTAGATTTACCATTTTTTGTCATTGGTAAATTTTTTAAATGGGATATTGATTCCTTTAACCATGATAAATGTTTGTGAAGTTGTCTTTTAATTTTTTCCATCATGTATAACTTATTTTGAAATCAAATATCTTTTGTACTCATAATTAATTTTATTAAAATGACAGTTTGGGGAGTTAAGTAAACAGTTTAAAAGGATTGTTGTTACAGAATATACATCCTCTCCTGGTGCTTTTGAGCCCTCCCATCTGAGAAAATGGTCTTCTAACCTCCTCATTGCTTATTGGTCTACTAACTTGAGCTATATATGTCTCACCATCCTAACCCACCCCCTGCTTTGGATGCTCCCAGCCTCTTTCACTCCTTTCCTCCTTAAACAAATTCATGTGAAACTCCTTAACCATCCTTACAATTTCCTCCTCCTCATCAATCCACTCTCCATTATTGTTCTTCAACATCTTAATTCTATTTCTCCTCCTCCTTATTACTGTATTGGTATTATAATAACTTGTACTGTGATCTCCTTGTTCAATCCACTTCTCACGTGACTTCTGGAACCACATTATCTCTTCTTGTTTCAAGGTCTTAATCATCTCAGTTCCCAATTTTTCCTTGAGCCGAATAAGGAATGGATTTTCCTTTTAGTCAATGCATTTATGTATCAGTCTTCTCTTTCTACCATCTATGGTCCTAAAAACTTCTTTGTTCCAGCTTACAAGATTTTCTTAGGAAGGTAGCTTTATTGTTTTCATTCGTCTTTCCTGTTACGTTATTTCGAACTTGGCTTTGCTCCGTTTTCTATGGATGAATCCTTTCTTTGCTGGCCAAAAAAGAAGAACATGAGGCAATATAACAAGAAGTTGTTTTTTAAGAAAATTTAAATAAATTACTTAATTATATCATATACTCTGAAATATTTATATGTATTATTAGAAGATATACAAATTTAAAAGTCGGATAAATTTATTTGAAGAAAAATGATATGTCCTCGGTTCTTAATATAAGAGTTAGTTAATTTTAAAGAGATTAAAAAAAAATAACTTACTTAATTATAATATATAATTTAAAATCCTGATATGTATAATTGAATTATATATTAATTTTTAAATCATATAAATTAATTTATAGAAAAGTGATAAATATAGTGATTAACTATCTTTTTAAAAAAGTTAATTACCTCTTATTTTAAATACCAACTTATCTGGGATCAGGGTAACACAAATTGAAATATAACTTTTTATCGTGTACTTATTTTATATAATCGTGAATCACCTTACTCCAGGGGAAAAAAGAAAAGTTGTTTGCCAATCCAAACAGTGATCAATGTACCGAATCTTTTACGTTCCATTACAGGTGGCAATCGTCTCACGAACCGGCGCTTCATATCCGAAGTGTAACAAAGGCAAGAGTTAATTTTACCCCGCCGCTCACACTTGCCTCAGACTGCTTTCGACGACTATGGCGACGGATGATCTTCCTGCTCAGAGTGTAACAAGGTCGACAGCAGCAAATTCCCTGGAGAAACGATACCGTTCGATATTCGAACTCCCGCCTGACTTTTTCCATTCTTGTCGCCTCCTTGCTTCTCCTCAATTGTCCATTTCCGACAACCTTCAGAATTGCAATGACTCAGTCCACGAAACCCTTCACCCTATTGAGAACGACGCTAATGGCTCCCAAGACGCCGTCGTTTCAATGCCCAGGTGGACTTGCAATATTTGCAAGGCTCAATTTGAGTCCCTTCAAGACCAGCGTTTGCATTTCAAATCGGATATTCATCGGTTCAATGTAAGAAAGATTTTCAGTGCGTTATTTAATTTTCGATAATTTTAATTATCAGTATCTACTTCCAGAGTATCTTCTTTCCTATTGTTTTTGGGTAAAATCTACATTTTTGTTTTTTTTTTAAATAAAATCTGCTGCCTTCCCCCTGAAGGACATAATTAAAAATTTTATTGATAGGTGTGTGGATTTGCAATTTGGTTCATATGTTTGTTTTGGGAACTTAGTAGTTATATGTTAGTTCAAAAAGTTGAAGTGGCCCTTTTTGGTGGGAAGAAAATTTCCCTCTAATTTTATTGTTAAAAGACAATGGTAGTTTTTCTGTTTGAATTTACTTCTCTTCTAACGTCCATGTCTTTTGCTGCATTGAATAATGATCGCAGGTGAAGTTGAGAATTGCTGGAAAGAATATTATTAAGGAAGAAGATTTTGAGTTGTTGACATCTGATTCTATTAAAGACTATGATGTTTCGAGTATATCAGGATCAGAAGATGATGATGATAACGAAATTGAGAGTCAGAGACAAAATGAATTTCGTAAGAAATTACGCGAAAGTTTTAGGCAAAAGTTATTTATCTGCCTTGCGACAGGGGAGAAAGTTTCTTTTTGGAAGTGCTTAATAATGAATATGGGTGAGAATGTACTGAATGAGAATGAAGTGACCGGAAGGTTGGAGTCTTTGACTCTTGAACCCAGGAATAAATCTCTCTTGAGAATTGTGTTGCTTGCATCTGGTGGGCACTTTGCAGGCTGTGTGTTTGATGGTGATGAGCTTGTGGCTCACAAGACATTCCACAGGTTAGAAATTTAGCAGACACGTCTCTTAATATTTGATGGTATTGAAATGTAATTACAATTTATGGTCTATGCTTCCTTGAGGCAATTTGTGGGGCATACATGATCTGTGTATAAGTGAGTGCATATGCAACGTTACAACCTTGCACAAAGCCTTGGATATTGTAATTATCAAAACTGAGCTTCTGCTTGACATGCATATGATGTAATGCAAATTAGGATTGTAAAGCTTGTATGAATGTGAACTCAGTAGACCATTGTGCATTAGTATGTGGAGATATGCTGGGAGTTTGATCAATTTGTAGCAACTAGTTATGTGTGCCAATTTTTGTTTTAGACACAACGCCACATCTGAATTCTTATTTCAGAAAGTCACTTGGGAGTGCTATGTTATCCCTTGAGAACGGAAGAGAAATCTTTGGAAAAAGTTTTGTTATAGTCCATGATGTAAATTGACTGATTTGCATCCCATGGCCCAATATTATTAATCAAACTCAACTCCTGATTCAGCAGACACTTCTGAGCCTTTCAATTCATATTTATTCAGCCTAAAATATTATTCTTGTGTCACCCACAGTGCTGCAGTATTCCTCTGTCACCGCATTCAAAGGCAACAAACATATTCCAATAACAGAAATTGAACAATCGTTAGTTGACCATTTGGAAGTATGATTAATTTGACCTAGTTGAAGTCCATTTTCTTGTCAGTTTTGCTGGCTAAAAAGGACAATTTTGAGAGGTTTCTTCTGGCTTATCAGGGTCTCAATCATATTATTGTATTTGATAGGTGCCCAATTCATAACATTGATGAATGGCTGAACTAAGTATATGAAGCTACCTTGTTTTCTTTGGTGGATATCATCGGATAAGAATTAGCCCAATTGTCATTTGCAAGACTGCACCCAAATCTTATTCCAGTAATTACAAATTCAGTTCTTGCCATTTGGCCTTACAAATGCTCCCTCAACATTTCTGGTTATGATGAATAATGAACTTTATTGTTGCTTGTGAAGTGCAGGCTTTATGTTGTAGAGTCTGTGTCCAAACTGATGTTTGTAATTGTTTCAAGTGGTCCTTTTTCTTTTCCCTACCCTTTTCTGTTCGTTGTACCAAACAGAATTCATTCTTAGATGTGATTAATCATTGTTTTTTTGTAACCATATAATTGACTTGCAAATGAGGGTTAGGGCTGAGTTACCGATTTGGCTGCCTATTTGCTTGAGGACCAGCCAGGCTTTTTGACATCATCCTTGATAAATTTTTATTTCTACTGTTGGTCACTTAGAAATTGTATTTGGATTATAAATATTAGTTTGTGCTTGTGTAGATATGTTGTGAGGGCTAAGGCAGGGAAAAAACAGTCATCAAAAGATGCTACTGGCAGAGCTGCACATTCTGCCGGGGCTTCGCTTCGTCGCCACAATGAACTTGCATTAAAGAAGGTATTCTAATCAAAGCTATATTGTTCTGAATGTCAATGGTTGATTTCTATGGTAATGAACATGTTGCACCAGATTGATATTCTTATATCAGTGAATAATGTCTGTATGTGCCTTATTCCCCTTATTTTTAAATTTCATCTCAATGATGAGTAGTGGGGACTTGGAGTTAATTAGGTCGATGATTCTGTAAACTGCTGAGGGCATTTTTTATGACCTGAATTATATTGGTGAGGGCAATTAAATTTGTATAAAGTCTTTTTCCTTTATCAAACAAGTTATGCATGTGCGCATGCTTAACCAAGTGGAGATTTTATTACTCTATGAATGCCATCTCAAAGTGGCTTATCATTGTAGTGGCAACTACAGTTTAGTCCATTGAGATGTTAACACTCCCAGTACCATTTGTATGGTTGCTGATTTGTGATTTGGTTAATGAATTGACAGTCTTGTATGTCTCATAATTTGATTTTGATTGATCCCACTTGTTATAAATTTTAGCAAAATGTTTTTTGTTCCTTGAAAAGAACTATTCTTCCCATTTAATTCACAGATTTCCTCCCTGGAACACACGTTGATGCCAAAGATGTTTACTTTCCTTTTCCTTTACCTTTTCCATTTATTTGTTTGTTTTCTTTCATGTATTCATTCATTTGTCCTTGTGGAAAATAAGTTTGAGCCTGATTCACTATTGCTGAACCAACCTTTTCAGGAAATTCAAGAGCTGCTTGCTGGTTGGAAAAATTATTTTGATGCTTCAAATTGCATATTCCTACATGCTCCCTCAAGTAGTCGTCAACTGCTCTTTGATGGAGAGAGACCGTATTTTAGCAATCATCATAACGTTATTAGAAACATTCCATTGACTATTCGAAGGCCTACTTTAAGGGAAGCTAAGCGTGTATATAACCAGTTGACTCAAGTATCCTATGAAGCAGAAGAGGATTTAGAGTCAACTCCCATTACTGTAAGAAATGCCAACCCAGCCATTGTCAAAGAGACCTTTGCTAACTTAGATAGCAAGGATGAAAGTGAGGCTTGTTTGAGTAAACAAGATAATTATGAAGTCCTTATTTCAAGTGCAAGTGAGAGTGAAAATTGGGTAGCAGGTAAATCAACTCCATTACATCAAGCAGCACAGTCTTGTGACTCTCACAAGGTTTTGGAGCTACTGGAATGGGGCATGGATCCTTGCATCAAAGATGAAAGAGGAAGGACCCCTTATATGTTGGCGCATGATAAGGAAGTGAGGAATACTTTCAGAAGGTTCATGGCATCCAACCTTGAAAAATGGGATTGGCATGAGGCAAAAGTGCCTAGTGCATTGACCAAAGAAATGGAAGAATCACAAGCAGTGAAGCAGGTGATTGTGATATATCCATTATGGTTTAATAAATTCTGGAATATGATTAACTTGCAAAAGTAGCACTTTCTTCTTATCTACTTTGTTCATTTATTTTGGCTTACTAGCAGATTGTTGTTACTGTCATCATCGTCATTATTTTGGTTGTGTGATGGGCACAATCTTAATTGGCCTCAGTTAGTAAAGATATATAGTAGAAAGACAACAGATAAAACAGAAGAGTTTGATGGTGTGGTTCCTGATGACTTGTCCTGAGGTAACTAATTATGAGTTGAGTGGGTGAACTGGAGAAGGTGGCTGGGTAGTCAGAAAGATTTAGAGGAAGTTGCAGTGAGAACAAAGTTGAGGAGAACATTAGGAAGTTTTGGAGAGATTCTGCCTCTTGAAAGTAGGAATCACATTTTCATTATTCACATTTGTTTTCTCTTTTCTTTCATTTTTTAAGCATCTTCCTACTCCAATGTTGCTGTACGATAGGTTTATACTTGAACTTCAATAAAACAGCTAAGTAACAAAATGGTGGCTAAGACCAATGTTGCTGTACGATAGGTTTATACTTGAACTTCAATAAAACAGCTAAGTAACAAAATGGTGGCTAAGAGAATAAATGGGAAGAGAAGTCTAGGAGGGAAATAAGTGAATTTGATTGTAAGTCCTTCTGTCATATTAGAGAAGCTTGTTTGAGAATGTGTTCCTGTTGGATCATTAGAGTTGATTCATCTTGTTGTCAGATTTTGCTTGTATGCCATAATTTGCTTGTAGGTAGCAACATCCAACCAATAATTGTTTGCTCTTCTTCTGTTTTTTCCCTTTTTGCTTTTTGTTTTTTGGGATAACAAAAAATCAAGGCATGATAGTCTTTCATATCTTTAGGAACTATTGAATCAAGCAAGTTCAAAGGAACACAAGATAGTCAGGATATTGATCATTATGACCCATCACTAGACTGGCTAAAGTACAGCTTGTTGAGTATTTGAACAGTTGAAGTTTGAATTGATTATATCATTCATCTAATTTGGAGTAATGCATAGGCCACCATGTGAATATTTTGTTTATGCAAACTGGCCTTCTATTAGCTAAATTTATCACAAATCATTTTGTCTTGGAAACTTGTTTTTTCTTTGATAACTTGTTGGAGTCATTGGGATCTGGTTCTTGATTTAAGTTTTAATGGTCGAACTAACAACTCCATGACACGTTAATGATTGCCCATTTTTGCTTGTACAGGCTGAAAAGGATGCCAAGAGAAAAGCCAGAGCAAAAGAATTAAAAAAATTACGTAAAGCAAAAGAAAAAAAGGCTCAGGTACTTCTTAGCTGGTTTCTGTCTCAAGTGTTATGTGGAAGCATCAAACTAAGCATTTGTCGGACTTAATCTATGAAAGTATTGTACAGTCTCCAATTGATTATATCGGCTTACAGATAACAAGGGATAGAAATTGAATGATTCCAATCTAAGATTTCAAGACTCTGTTTACATGAAATGTATAGGCGATATTTAAGTTAGTCACACAGTCAGTGACATGCTGCAACAATAGTGGGAAGGGCTTGGATGCTGATATCTGGTGAATTTGAGAGGAAATAGCCAGTGACTATCTAATTGCACTTGGCTCCACCTCTATCCATCTCAGGCAGAATATATAGATACAATTTCAGTAAATAGCATGTAAACATTCTTTGAAACTCGGGGAAAGATCAGACAGCCTAACAACCAAACAGATTTCATTCTGGATATATCAGAACCAAAAATATTCTAAAACAAAAAATAAATATCTGGAGAAAGAAATTTGGAGCATGTGATCATTAATGAGAAGACTCTTAGCATCCAGTATTTAAGATTTCAATAGATATAGCCGGTAGTTATGTTAATTAACTTCTAAACTATGTCAAGCTGGCCATAATGGACAACATTAGCATAGCAAGGCTTGTCTTAAAGTTTGAGATTCTATATGGTGGAGTGAAATAGTTGGTTTTGGTGAGAATAATGCATGCTCACTAAGATGCTATATTCTTACTCTGTTTTCCCATTCCCCTATGACCATACAAACACTGCACAGATATGCAGTCCACGGATCGATCAAAGGGTTCATTGTCAATTGTCAACTCAAATGCATCCTGGCATTTGATTTGGATTTAATTTTACTACATCATCCACAAAATCCTTATTCATTCTTTCCCCTACCCTGTTCTCTCCTTCCAGCTCACATCTTCCCTGATCTCCCCTCTCCAAGAAAATCTTCTCTTACTCTAGGATGACAATTCTTCTGGAAAGAATGCTCTAGGCCTTAGGTGTCGTTCATCTCACTCTATTCCCAGAAGAAAACTAAAAAACTGAAATATAAAGCAATGTGATTTTCTATTTTTCTCGTTTGGCATTACTGTAATTTTCTTCCTTGAATATTGGCCTCTGTTCGGCTTCAAAACACCATTTTATCTATCCTTATTGGTAACCTTATATATGCTCCTCTAGGTAAAAACATGGCTATGAAGGAGAGATGACTAGAAGTGGGAATATGATTGCCATTGACCTTAAAATACTGCTTTAACCAAACCTAGGCATCTTTTTATGTAGTAAGCTTTGCCCACCTTTATTAAATCATCTTATAAACTGAAACCTTTATTAAATCATCTTATAAACACCTTTATTATATGACTATATCAAATATAAACCTTGACATCGTTTAAATGCCCCGAGCCTATTCCAATCTGGTACATCACCTGCCAACAACAGTAACGAAAAAGTCTTGTCCCACTATATGGGGTTGACTATATGGATCACACAACATTATTGAGTTCAATCAAAAACTAAATCCTTGAATCTATCGTTAATTAATAGGTTTCACTCAATAACCTCATTCAATGTTCCTTTCGGTCTTCCTCTATTTTTTTACTGGGCTCCAAACAACTTGCTTTAGCTTCCTCGTTGGTGCATCCAATTGCCTTACTTGTACATGTCTAACCCACCTTACTACTCATGGAGATAGAGCAAGGAAGGAGGAGTTGTAGATGAAGAGTGGAATTCTAATAAATGGCCAAGATTTGATAAAATGTGACCGCTAGGTTGAACTGGATATAGTGGATTTTACTACTTTCGTTTTCATTTCAGTTGAATGATTATTATTCATTCTGATGGATGTTCAATGTCTTCAGGCTGAAGCTGCTAAGAATGCTTCCAAAACTGCCGAAAACCAAGTGAATGCATCAACTTCTATTCATAAAGGGCAATCTCAACCCAACAGTGGGTTGAAATTATCTGAAGAGGTTAGATACTGAATTTTTTGCTGGCTAAAAGGCTGCATCTTTTGCAATTTTTATGTTATGCTTTTCTTATATTCCCATATTCTCTTATGAACACTATATGTTTAATTAATATAAATAAATGTACCGGTCAGTTTCATAACTTCTGCTTCATCTCAATTAGGAGCAACTGAGAAAAGCTCAGGCTGAAGAAAGAGAGAAGAGAGCAGCAGCTGCAGAGAGGAGACTTGCTGCCCTCAAGATTCAAAGCAGTGGTGCGACCACCGTGCCGAGCACTTCAGAACCAAAAAGTGGAGCAGCCGGTGACATATATTGTTCCTGTTGTAATACGTCACTTGCTGGTAAAGTTCCATTCCATAGGTATAATTATAAATACTGCAGCACTTCTTGCATGCATGTACACAGGGAGATATTAGAGGATGGATAAGAATGTTCTGTGAATATTGGTTTCATTTTGCTAGATTAATCCTGACCCATCATTGTTCTTAAAATATGTGATTATGTTTGATGATGTAGTGGGGATGGTAAAGATCTGAGGGTTGAGAGTAACGTTGAGCATTTTGTCTAAAGGGAACAAAGTATAGTTGTCCGAAGTTATGCTAATCAAAATAGCATAAAAATATTTCCGGAGAAATTGCTTCACTTTTCACCTGGCCAGACACTAACAAAACCGAAATTCCACGTTCGTATTTGCTCATCTTTGGGTCAATGGATATTTTGCTTTAAAAGTTTTCACAAAATTGTGGTCACTAGAAAGTTTTTGAGGAGGCAGTATCGTCGTAGTAATGTTGCCCTAGCTTAATAGATCCAAATGGTTCAACCATTAGTTGACTGCTTATAATAAGGTGGCATGCATTCACTTTTTGTTTCGTGTTAAAAAGCATTTTTGCCTGAAAGTTTTCACGGAAGGTTGTGAGCATCAAGTAATTTTCGAGGGGGCAATAATGCTCTAAAAGTCACAGATTTCTTGTTGATTTATTGTATATATGGAATGTCACAGTCAAACACCAAATGAGCACAGAAATCAGAACAAAAAGTAAAAAAAAAAATGAAAGGGTTAATACAATTTGACTTTTTCCTAATTTTGGTTTTAGTCAGTTAAATTCAAAACCAGTTGTTTTGATCTCTTATTTTATTTAAAACAATGGTTTCTATAATCTAATAAAATATGAACCATTTTGTTCTTTGAAAGGTCAAAATTACTAATTTTAAATTTAAAAAATCAAATTCAAAAAAAAAAAATTAAATTTGAGGGATTAAATATTATATTAACTTAAAATGAAATATCAATAAAATTCAATAACTCGTATGAGCAAAGTATAGATCATAAATCCAGAAAGTCAAATGTAAAACTAAAAATTTTCAAGTCTAGAAAAAGGAAACAAAAATTTTGGATTCAGGAAATAAAAGTAGCTACGGAAGAAAAATAGAAAGAAAATGGAGAAGACAAAAGAGGGAAAATGCATTGTGTTCTTTTGTCCTATGGCCCCTCGTATTGACATATCAGCAATGTGGATACGCAAAGCTATAGCCTTTTGATATGATATAGATTCTAGACTCGACCATGAGAAAAGCCATTCCCTTAATCATCATCATATAATCATTCATTAAAGTTTGCAATATTTCGTGTTTATGACACACGAGGTATGAACCTTGTTTGCCTACAAGTCAAAATTCACGTGGCTTATCAGATGTCACATTCACAATGAAGTACATTAGTACGGTACTACTGGATCAAAGTTTACACCACTTGTCCAACTTGATCATAAAACAAATAAAACTTCAGGTAGGGTTCTGGTTTAATCTAATCTGTCAAACGTGCAGCCCTATTAGTACCTATGGATAAATAATTTGGGGTCAAAAAAAGGTTTAAACTTGACAGTAAGTAGAACTTTGGAGGGCAAGCCGAAGTTGGTCACTTTTTTCCCCTTTTCCTATCTCTATTTTCACTGTTATCATTTTATGGCATGCATAATTGTATGTATGCGACATGCTGAGAGGTCCCACAAAAAGGGGAAAAAAATTGTGCTCTTGTCCATGAGAATCAATAAAAAAAAATAGAATAAGTTGTATTTAGTTTTGTTAGGTGTTTTTTCAAAAAAAAAAAAAAGGAAAGAAAGAAACTCTAGACTACTATTGAAGTAAAATAAAGGGTTAATATTATTATTAATCCTTATAATTTGAAGGAGTTTTGATTTTTATCTTTATAGTTTTAAATTATTGGTTTTGATTCCTATAATTTTATAATAAGCTGATTTCAATAGTAAGTATAGTCAATAGCAATAATTCTTAGAAATAATTAACAAACTTCCCTCTTCTTCACTCCCCTTCATCCTTCTCCTTGATACTTCACCCCGTCGGGGGTCCCCCTCCTTCTTGGTATCAGAGCCTGGTTGAAGTAGAGATGTGGTAAGTAGATCTGGATCTGTTTCTAGGTCGTTAAGTTCTTTATTAGCGTATTAGTAAGATCTACCCAGTAATATTCGATAGCTCATATTACTGAGATCTAGATTATCATATATGAGTTTCTATGGGGAGGTATTTGCCATAAGACCCGAGGAGTGAGGCAGGCGTTGTGCCCCAGAGAAGTACCGAGGTACCATAGTATATGGTATTATCTGTAAAGATCTCAATATTGTTGATGGCTAGAATATTTACTCTTACAAATCTTACTAATATCTTAATAAAGTAATTTAACCCTTAGAAACTGAAACAAATTTATTTGTTATACCTTTATGGATCCAAATGGTAATGATATCAAATCATAGGGGATACAATTTACTGATCTTTATCTCTTTCCTTTCTTTTCCTACATTCATATTCTGCTTTTTCTTATTCAGTATTTACTCTTTCTGCTCTTTACATTTCTTTCTGTTCTTTGATTTTTACTTATCTGCCTTTATGTCTTCTATTTTGCGTTCTATTTCCTTCAAACGTGGAAGTAGTAGCTCTTCCAGCTCTTCTTCTTCTAATAGGTTACAAAACGATGAGGAAATAATCTCTTCAACAAAGAAAATTTTAAAGAAGAAATTTCTTTTCAAAACATTAATAAAAAATTTGATGACTGGACTTTACCTCCAGTTGCAACAAACACCCTTTATCAAACCCAGGATAGAAAATGGTTCTCCAAATCTGATTGTATTATCAGAACTGTTGAAGAATCAGTTTCAATCCAACCTGAGAAAGAAGATTTCTACCTTCTTTCTAGAAAATCCATTGAAAAACATAAAAAAGAATATAATTTTTTGCATATTGGATGTATCCAAGTTGCAATCAAACCATTAATTCGTAGGGGTTTAAATGTATCATGTTTACTTTGTCTTCAAGACAATAGACATAATATATTTACAGACTCCTTACTAGCGGCAGCTGAAGTAGGTCTCCATAATGGACCGGTCTACTTTAACTGTTATCCAGATAAAATGCTCCAATTAACTGATGAAAACATAATAGAATCTTTAAAACTCAAAGTAAAACTTCATGGTTTAAACATGAAACCAGGATCTATTCCTGCAACCCTAATACACAGAATACAATACAAAGTCTTAAACACTTCCACTTCCATGGTGTTGATTCCACCAGAAAAGGATCATACTATGGTATTCTTAACTGACCAAAATAATACAAACTTAACAATTCCTCAAACTATTATGTGGAAAGATGTCCAATTACCTGATGAATGGGCTATGGAAAGAACCACTCAGGTTATTCCTAAACCACAATCTCAGGTCAGTAGAATCTTACAAACTACTGATGGGACTGTCAAACTATCTTTCCAAAGGAATCAAACATTTTCTTCAACCAGATCTGAACCTTCAGTTTATGAAGACTGCAGATCTTTCAAAACTGAGTCTTCTAAATTTAGTTGTTCTTCAATACCTTCTTTACCTCCTGTAATACATCTTCCTCAAAGTATACCTCAAACTATGTTAACTCCTCAACAAAACATAAACATACAAGGAATTGATAATACTTCTAATATTCCTCAAGCAACTTATGCTAAGGAAAATGAAGAATTATCCTCAATCCCTTCTCCAACATATTCATCCTTAGGAAACAAACCTCAAATTGATAATTTTGAACCAAAAATAAATGGTTTAGAAAATGTTTTCCAAATTGATAAAAAATCCTTACAAACCGAATTTTATTCTAAAAAATACACTCTTGAAAGAGAATGGTTTTTAGAACAATTCAAAGGAACTGATAGAAAAAATATTCAAACTAAATTTTATGAATTTTTAGAAAAGGTTAAAATGAATATTCCATTTTTTGATTGGTTTGATGCTTATGCTCAAGATCAAGAAATCGAATATCCATTTTTTCAAAATATTAATGTTGTTAAAAAACAATGGAAAACTCATAAAAACGAAGAAATTTCTACTGAATTTTTACTTCCTCAAACTGTTCAAGTGCCTGCACATAAGGATGATCAAAGTCAAACCTTATTAGCAGTACCTTTTCGTTATAAAAATCTTTCTCAACCAGTTGATTCAACAGATATTAAAAAGATTGTTGAACAAAATAATTATACTAATTTGTATCTTCAACAATTAGGTGATTATTTTGCTCAAACATCTGTTTCTTCAAATAATGTTCCTCCAAACAATACTTCTCAAACTCATATAGAAACACCTATTTTTAAACCTTTCCAATTAAATTCAAAGATAAAAAATGAATTTCAAGAGAAAAAATCAAATCTTTTGAAACAAATTGATGAAAAACTTAATCAACTTCAAACCACAGTTATTAAAACTGAATCTTCTTCTTCTAATCAAGTTATGAATCTTGAAGAAAATTCTTCAAAAGAATCTTCTGATTCTGATGTTTCAGTAAATCTCAAAATTAATAAACAACATTGGAAAAAACAACATACGTTAGATTGGAAACAACCTACAAAACTTTATTATCCCAGAGCAAGTCCTCCTGATATTCTTGTCGAGGAACGCTTATCTCAAAACTTCAAAGCTTATGATGCTGACAGTATCTATGAATGGAACATAGATGGTCAGAGTGAAACTAACATTCTTCAAATTCTCCAACAAATGACAATGGTAAGTACTGTCTATCAAACACATAATAATTATTCCGATGAACAAATTACTAACCTTTTAGTTGCTGGTTTTACTGGTCAACTTAAAGGATGGTGGGATAATTATCTAACTACAAATGATAAAAATACAATTTTTCAAACTATAAAAACAGAAGCAGATGGAACACCCATTACTTCTAATGGCCAAACTATTCCTGATTCTATAAACACTTTAATATTTTCAATTATAAAACATTTTATTGGTGATCCCTCTATTTGGAAGGATAAATCTGCTGAACTCTTGTCAAACCTTAAGTGCAGAACTCTATATGATTTCAGATGGTATAGAGATACATTCCTATCCAGAGTTCTTACTAGGGAAGATGCCCATCAACCTTTTTGGAAAGAAAAATTTCTAGCTGGGTTACCTACTTCTTTAGGTGATAAAGTTAGAGAAAATTTTCGTAACCAAAATGATGGCAATATTCCTTATGAACATCTAACATATGGACAATTAATCTCTTATGTTCAGAAAACTGCTCTTAAAATTTGTCAAGATGATAAACTTCAACACCAACTTGCCAAGGAAAAGACTGTTAATCGCAAAGAGTTGGGTAACAATTTGGCTTACCTAGTTGTAAACAAACCAAAAAACATAAGAAAACTTCTAAGGATAACTTTTATAAAAAATCTAAATATACTCGTTACAAACATTCAACTCCTCCCAGAAAACTTGCCAAAGAAGTTCATTCCAAACCTAAAATAGATTTACCATATGCTAAACCTAATTGTTTTAAATGTGGTAAACCAGGACATTTTGCTAAATATTGCAGAATAACTAGAAAAATGAAGAAAATAAGAAACATAGATGATTCTAAAATTGAACAAATTAATAATTTTTTAGTTGAAGAAACTTCAGAAACTGAAAATGAACCTCAAACAAATTCCTCTGAAGATATTAACGAAATTCAAAACGATGATATACCAGAAACATCTTCTTCAGCTATAAACGTTATTTCTAATGAGCATGATTTCTGCTTAGAAATAATTAACAAACTTCCCTCTTCTTCACTCCCCTTCATCCTTCCCCTTGATACTTCACCCCGTCGGGGGGTCAATACTTACTATTGAAATCAGCTTATTATAAAATTATAGGAATCAAAACCTATAATTATAGTAATTAATTTTACTATTGAAATTATCAATACATTTATAAATATTGTTATTCGTTTTACAAGTATAGTCAATGATTAAAACTTAAGTTATAACATTATTGAAATTGTCAATACTTTTACAAATGTTACCATTCGTGATACAAGTGTTATTACTAAATAAAACATTGCTTGATTATATGTGTTATATACTTGCATGCACTATATTATTAAAGTGATTTGGTATCCCAATAGTCACCAAATGTTTGGGGAACTAAGGTAGGATGGAATTAAATCCCACTTCCACCACCTTGATTCCCATTAAAAAAAAAATTGCGTAGGCCCCAAAAATAGGCCCGGCTGCCGGAGCTCAGTCACCGGAAAAGGTGCCTAATTCTTTTTTCTTTTTATATAAGGGATATTTTTGTAAAAGCACCAAAATTCAAAAAGATAGGTTGCTACTTTGCCCCTTTGCTTATTCATGGACTTAGCATTGTAACTTGAAAGCATGTATATACGTTTATTCATTTTCTGTATTATATATATATATTAAATTAATTAATTTAACTAATTTTAAGGGGGAATTACTATAATGTCCCATGTAAGAGAATTAATATCAAAAAGGTCCCATTGACAACTCAAACAGTTACCGTTGACAACTTAAGTTACTCGTATTGACAACTTCTTGAGACCTTTCTGATATTAATTCTCTTGCACGGGACTTTATAGTAATTCCCCCTATTCTTCGGGTTTGAGACATAGAAAGTAGTACTTAAAATGTTCCTTATGTTTCAGCCTATATATGAATGAGATGTTTTCATAATGGGTAGTTGGTGTCTGCATATGCTTAGTCCTTTTTCAATAAGAACGCATTGTGTTCTTTTCCTATAAAAAGTAGGTGCTACTTCTCTAAATGAGTATATTTTGTAGTCATCACCAATCTGAACTGTCCAGATTAATTTAATTTTTATATTTTAAATAACTTTTTTAAAATATATAAAATTTAAAATAAAGATAACTCTATATCTAATATTTCTTAAAGAGTGAATTTATTGCTTAAAAATTTCATCATCAGATCTCAACAATTCATATCTTATATGCTTACCACCATTATTGATACCAAACATGGAACCCATAAAATAGTAACTATTAGCAAATAGCCGGTCATATTGTACATAGTTATTTTTTGGAATTGGGTTATATATAATGGTTTAGTTTGTTTAGGCATAGACAATGTTTGAGTTATGTGTTAACATTTTTTTAAACATAATGCCACAAAGGATATATCTTATGTAATAATTTCATAGCATACATACGCACATTGATTATTAATTTGGCAACTACATATAACCCAGATCAGTCCTAACCAATAATTCATGGGTTTGCATATATGTTCAGATATATTCTATAACATATCATGTGTTATAATTTTCCCAGAAGCATCCAGAAGTAAAACCAACAAAAATAACACAGATCATGTGTTACTTTGCAAATGTTCCCTGCTCAAATGTGTGTGGCAAAGGGAAGTAAAACATATTTAAAAAGTACTATTTAAAATTGCTTCAGTAGGCGTAAAATTTGGACCATTTTGTTTCTTGAGATGTCAAAACCACTGGTTTTAAACTTTAATGATCAAAATCAAAATGAGAGTAAACTTGATGAATCAAAAATTATATAAGCCCAAAATGAAATATCAATAAACTTCAGGAACTCATATGAGCAAAGTAACCCATAGATTAGAAATCCAGAAACTCAATCAAAAGTGAAACTAAAAATTCTCAAGTCTGGAAAAAGCAAACAAAAATTTTGGTTCAGGAAGTGCAAGTCGTAACGGAAGAGACCGAGAAAGAAAATGGAGAAGACGAAAGAGGGGAATGCATCATGTTCTTTTGTCCTATGGCGGTATGGCCCCTCATATTGACATATCAGCTACGTGGATATGCAAAACTATAGCCATTTAAGATGATATAAATTCTAGACCCGACCATGAGAAAAGCCATTCCCTTAATCATCATCATATAATCATTCATTAAAGTTTGCAATGTTTCGTGTTTACGACACACGAGGTGTGGACCGTGTTTGCCTCCAAGTCAAAATTCACATGGCTTATCAGTTGTCACATTCAAAACAAAGTACATCAGTACAGTACTCCTGGACCAAAAACCATTGGATTAAAGTTGCGATCACTAGTTCATACTGGATCAGACCAAACCATTGATCCAATGCCTAAGCCAGCCCAATCATAAAACAAACCAAACTTTGGTTTGGGCTCTGGTTCAATCTAGTCTGTTCAGTGTACAGTCCCACCAGTATCTATGGATAAATAATTTGGGGCAAATAAAGGTTTAAATTTGACAGTATCTTTGGAGGGCAAACCAAAGTTGGTCACGTTTTTCCACTTTTCCTAACTCCATTTTCACTTTTATCATTTTAAGGCATGCATAATTGCATGTATGTGACATGCTGAGAGGTCCACAAAAGGGGAAAAAATTGTGCTTTTGTGCATGAAAATCAATAAAAAAAAAGTAGAATAAGTTGTATTTAGTTTTGTTAAGTGTTTTTTTTAGAAAAAAAATAAAAAACTCTAGACTATTATGGAGGTAAAAAAGGGTAATACCATTATTAGTCCTTCTAATTTGAAGGAATTTTGATTTTTATCTTTAGATTTTGAAATTATTGGTTTTGATTCATATCATTTCATAATAAGATGATTTCAATAGCAAGTATAGTCAATACTTACCATTGAATTTCTATAAATATGAAATTTTTTAATTTTAGTGGTGAATGTTGCTATTAAAATTATCCATACATTTATAAATGTTATCATTCACTTTACAATTATATTCAATGATTAAAACTTACATTATAATATTGTTGAAATTGTCAATGCCTTTATAAATGTTATCTGCGTTACAAATGTTGTCACAAAGTGCAACGTTGCCTAATTACATGTGTTATATACTTGCATGCACTATATTATTAAAGTTGTTTGGTGTCTCAATGGTCATCAAACTTTTGGGAAATCAAGGGGTGGAATCAAATCTCACTTCCATCTCCATAGAAAGCACCACGTATCACTCTAACCAAATTCTTTTTCTTGATACTGTTCTTCAAAGCAAGATTGCCCCGCTTAAGCTTCTGGTCCTCCGGTTCTTTCTTTTTGCACATTACATTACCCCTGTGCCCTGAATAAATCAAAACACCTGAATTATCCAACTCATCATTGTATCCCCCTGATGCAACAATACTAGTTGCAAGAGGCTCCCCATTGACCTTCGCAAAATCTATGCCAGCTTGTGTCTGACAATGAAGACCAACAATAGTAAGCTCCACCCTATAATCAAATTCATCACCTACTTCAACACCAGGGACAGAACCAAAGATCTGCTTGCCTGCATTTACATATTTCCTTCATACATGAGGATCTTTGCTGCGTCTGAATCAATCCTCCTATGAATTCTTGCTTGGCCTTTTGACTGTGCTTCTACTTCTTGCAACAATTTTCTACAAAGAGCTTGGAACATGCGCAATGTGTCTCTTACAGTGTTTCATGTCACAAATGAGTCATTGTTGCGTATGCTCAAATTACCATGATTCAGAAGTGGAACACTTACACCATATGATCTATGGAAATCAGAAAATTTTCTACCACAATTGTTATGAAGAACATTTTTTCCTAAAACTACAAATCTACCCATACCTCTGGAAGCAGCATTTCCTTCTTTCTTATTCAAAACCTTCATCTTTGAATGATTCAGAGAGTCTTTAGTCCTCAACACAGCTTAGACCCATTAACCTGTGTGAGGCAATCAAGTTTTCTCATCCTTTCTTCCGTACCCCCCACTCCAATGCTTGTCCAAGAGCTTGCCCATGGAAACATCTCCCATCCTCAGACTCATAGAATTAGGTCCAACAAATGGAGGATAGTCTCTAATGGCTGAAAAAAATATTCTAGTCACAGCCTTAGCAGTATCTTTTTTAGGTGTAACATGGATTCTTGCTGCATTCCGTCCAACCCCAGGCAGGTAATCACGAATTGCAGATGGCTTTCCAAGCTGTTTTTCTTCAGACTGACTACCAAGAACTGATGTCACCATTGGAAGCACCATTTATGTCTTCTGATCGGTGAACAAGAAACTCAATAAAGCAAAACCTTATTTCCTAACAGTCCCAACAATTTATGTCTACTCTGTAAACAAGAAACCATCTGAGCAAATCAACAATGGAGAACCAAAAAAACAAAAAGAACAAAACCAAATACCAAAAACAGAAATACAAAGGCCCACTCATTAAAATTTTGCTGGGAAAAGACCCAATATTTCAACAAAGACGGTCTTCATTGAAAGAATGTTGAAAGTCATAATGGAATTTCTGAGAAAACCAGTTAACAGGATCCATGTAAAAGCAAACAAGAAAAACAAGGGGAAAGTTAAGTAGTTCAAGGAGGAAGAAGGATCACCTGAAACATTGAATGCGCGACTGCCTATTTCATGATGTGTAATGACAACATGTAGAGAGTTGCAGTGTATAATCCCCTCTTATCTTATTCAACTTTATAATTTTTCTATCTAAAAACCCTTCTCTCAGGCCACTCAACCTTAGAACTAAGTTTTCTCTCCCATAATTAAAATTAGTGAAACTAGCAAATAGTCATTACGCCGAGTAGAGAGGTTTGGCATCTCTTAGCAAGGCTATAAAATACTAAAAGAAGAAAGCACATGAATCGAACACATACATCAAAGCTCATTCACAGATCAGTTCCCATAGAAAGCTTAAGAATCAAAGGGGCAAAACAAAAATACAAATAGACTTCAAAACTACAAATAATATTGCCAACGACCCCAAAACAAAATGCGGAACAATCAACCTGAAAGAAAAGGTGGCAAAAAGGTTCAAGAAAATTTTTTATATGAATAAAAAAAGGATTACCTGAAACTTAAAATGCGGAATCCACAACAACGATGCAGAGAAGAACTCAGAAATTCCTAAATGCCGGTGAGGGATCAATAAAGTTGGTATGATTGTTTCATTTTTGGCTTCTCTTTAGTATCTTTCTGGACTAGCCTGGTCAGAAGCGCGTAATGTGGCATACATGTGAGAGAGCTTTCTAGTCAGTACTTTGATTTTCCATCGACGGCTTCTCAAGCACTATTTCTTCGGAGTGACTATCAAGACCTAATGTAGCCATTAGAAGCACTGTTTATGTATTCTCTGTGAACAAGAAACTTCTTAGAATCAAAATACCAACTTCACAATCACGTTTCCTCGCAGTCCGTACAGGCAATGTTTTTTCAGTAAACAAGAAACCGAACAAGCAAAACAATGATGGGAAGCAAGAAAGCATAAAAGAACTAATAAAAATAGGAAAAATAGGAAAACGAAGTCCGTTCATTGAAGTTTACCTGAGAACGGACTCAAAATTTCTATAAAAGCATTATTCGTTTAAAGGAAGTTGAAATGTCGCACTGAAAATTTGGAGCAACCTAATTGATTTAGGAACCATGCAGGAATAAATGAGAAGAAGAAGATTCACCTGAAACATTCAACGAGAAATGCAGAGAAGAAGGCGGTTGGAGTGCAGAGAATGAAGGAACAGCAGATGACAAGCATGAAATCTGAGTGTCTCAGGAACTCAAATGATTTTTTTTTTAATTCTATTCTTATTCTAATATATGTTATATACAGTGCTCGCTCGTGCGATGTGCAGGGAGATTGTTCTTCACATTCAATTGCAATTCAACATTTTATATATATTATTATATGTAAATCATTTATTTCCCTTAAAGTTGAAACGATAAATAACAATTAAATTCTAATAACATATTTATTTTCATTGAAACACTTGTGAGTACATTAAGGTAAGTTTTGAAATATTTCATGGTATATGATATTTGTTGTTGTATTCTTTGAAATGTTTCCATTGTCATTGACTATTTCTTTCAATCCATCAATAGATTTCACCTTTAACAATGCAACATATAATTGCCCATGAGTAAAAACAGGCCTTGTCAAATATAGTCTGACAGGCTTAAATGATTGACCTTGACTTTTGTTGATTGTCATAGCAAATGATAATGCAATTGGGAATTGCCTCCTTTACATATGAAAAGGCCATTTGCTTCCAGAAGGATTCATGTCCATCCTATGTAATAGAACTCTTTCATTTGGTCTTGACCCATTCAATGTAACTGATTCAATAACCGTCTTCCTAAGCTTTGTGTTTATAAGGCGAGTACCATTACATAGATCAGTTGCTTAATTGATATTTCTTAACAATATAACTGGTGCTCCAACCTTAAGCGTCAACTTGTGTGGCGGTAGTCCAGAGGTTAAAATGCTGTTTAAGAACTCCGTTGTGTACAAATTGTCAAAGCAACTTCTATCTTCACCTGATTTACAAACGGTGTGCAACTAACGTACTAATAAGAGTCCCCTAGTAATAGAAAGCACATGTAATCATTGATTTGATTTACATGCTCTATTATTGGTGCTAGTACTACTCTATCGTTAAAGTACTCATTCCTTGATAAGTTATCCAATAAATTTGGATGTCTCACTCACAATTGTGTCCAATGGATTTGTGTAGTTGGTGACTAAAAATTTATGTGGTATCTCAATGTCTATGATACCATCATGAGGAAGTCCTATCTTTACATCACCCACATCTAATAACCATTTAGAGAACTTTTGTAGCAATTGGTTACCTTTATCATTGAGAGATGAAGTTAAACTCATGTTCTTCGTTAATTTGAAAATAATGCAAAAACCCCATAAGGGTGAAGAACTAATGCATGCATCAACAATACTGGCCCTTGTGCCTCTTGGTATTACAGGTAGGATTTGATGGAAATCACCACCCATCAATATGCACAACCCACCGAATGATGCATGACAATGCATAACATCTTTCAATGTACGATCAACAGCTTCAATACAATAACGTTGAACCATTGGAGTCTCATCCTAAATTATCAGCTTTGTACTCGCTAGCAATTTTACCAGTGGAGAGTTTTGTACAATGCAACAAACAGAAGACTCAGTAATTTGAATAGAAATTGCAAACCTTCAATGTGCTATTCTTCTTGACGGTAATAAAGTTGCTGCTATTGCACTTGATGCAACAGTTAAAACAATCTCCCCTTTTACACGCAATGTTGAGGTCAATGCATTCCATAAGAATGTTTTCCCAGCCATAAACAAAAAAGAAGTCGCCTTCATTATTGTGCAATGAAGACATAACCTTATTGAATATATTCTTCCGCTTGACATTCATTGATTTCACTAAACAATCAACTTCAATTTGCAATGCATTTCTGTCATAATCTAACTCTTGAAGCATGAGATGGTTACTGAAGTCAATTTGGGTAGTAACTTATGGCAGTGGAATTGAAGGGAAGCTCAAAAGGCCTTTCCCATTCCGTTGAAGAAGCTTATCAATTTCTGTAAGTGCTGCTTGTTCCTTGTCATATAATGATACATGATTATCTACAAAAATTGTTCAGATTTGTAAGAATACAATAAATATCTGTATACATGATAAATAAGTTAATGTTTCTGTAACACTCACTTATAAAAAAAGAGTATCCTCGCGGCATGTACAATAAATCTTCTGATATGAATGTTGAGGTCTCTTTCCACATATGATGCGGACGATTTAGGCAACAACATAATAACATGCTAACAAACATTTTCCTCAATGAGTCTCCCAATGCCCAAATTGCTGCCTCTTTTATCACGCATATATATTCCTTATTATCATCCAATAGACCTAGTGCAAAACATGCTTCTCTAAATGATGCATGTATAACTCTATCAACCTTTTTGATTTCATCAAAAGAGCGTGGTCATCTAACTTTTGTTATCCGCGGAAGTACAATTCTCCAGATGTTGGTGCTACATGAGTTATTCTACAACATTTATTTTGTTGGTAAACATAATGATGTGGAAACTCAGCGTATGCCAAACTTCTAGCATATTCATCAACTTCATTCATCTTCATCCAGGCAAGGAACTGTGATTTACATACACGCTGTTTTTGAAGCAAGTCGGCAACATCATCCATCTCAACATAAATGATTGTTTGCTGATTTGGTAAGTGGAAACTTAACCTCTCAATAGAAGGATATCTATGGTGAATTTGATATCCAAAAATTTTGAATGGTCAATTTTTCCTCCAAACGATGTGAAAGAAAACATGTTCTTGTATTGTCTGATGTTCGTGTAAAAGCTCTTTGACCTTTTGAT
Organism: Vachellia collinsii; assembly: GCA_006871305.1. Classification (NCBI taxonomy): domain Eukaryota; kingdom Viridiplantae; phylum Streptophyta; class Magnoliopsida; order Fabales; family Fabaceae; genus Vachellia; species Vachellia collinsii. The sequence goes on along the minus strand of QFDD01000033.1, from coordinate 60,516 downwards.
GTCTTATCAAAGAACAAATCATACAAAATTGGAGGAGGTGTCTTCATAGTTGGCATTTGAACCTTCCCTTTACCACAACATATTGAGAATGTGTTAGCTATTTTTTTTGTATCCTTTTGAACCCTTTCATTAATCCATAACATTGCTCCACAATATTTGCATGTATGTATTGGATCATCTTCATCAACATAATCTGTGGAATAATTTTATTATGTATCAAAGCGAAAGTTAATATAATTAATGAAGTACTACCAAAAGGGATAGAATGATCACATAAGAAATTGCACCTGCAGTAGATGATTGTCATACATTGCTATGGCCACTTGATGTATCATCATATATAACGAATTCATTATCTTCAGCTGATTCAATATTTAAGAAATATCCAAAAAGTCAAAATAATTTAATAAATTTTATATAAGTCATAATAAAAAGAATCAAATGTAGATGTGCTGACCTGCTGATAGATATTGGACTGATTCTTCATTTTCGAAGCAATCACTTTCATTAGGATCAAATGAGAAAGTTTTATTTGTATAATCTATTTCTTCCAAGTTACCTTTGAGGCCAAAAAAACAAATTAATTAATCAAAACAATGAAGGATGTGATGAGCAATTAACATGGATGTGATCATGTTTAAGATAAGCTCCCACATATCATAATGATGCCAAACCATACGTTTTTCGATATTATCTATGACATTTGAGTTGAAACTTGCAATGGATGTTGTGTCTACACAACCTGTAATCAAATTAAAGTAATCACAACATATTTAATATAATATACTATGTTAGACTTTTGCAGTGATGAAAGCAGGATGATAAAATAAGTATAGAGTAAATTTACTTCGGGACAAGGTTGGGATAGTTGATTCATTGAGGTGCTCTTCCATGCTTTGATTTAAATTTTCAAAGAATGAGCATCTTGCGTTTGTACCCTTGTTGTCCTACTTTGATTGACACTTTCAAATGTTTTGCATTATTTAACCTTGATCCTTCATAATGAAACAACACATAGATGAAACTCAGATTCTGAAATATAACATTTGATATAAATAATGTGTTGGGATACATATATAACAAAATTACCTTCAAATCGTGTTTGCAAGAACTTGTTGCTCAAGTTTGAGGCCACATTAGGGATATCCTTCAAGGCATATGAACGTGTGTGTTGTTTATGTACTAGCCTTTCACTATCTTGTGTGAATGTTCCAACTTGTTGTTTTGCCTTCACATCACATGAACTAATCCAACCACAACTATAAGAAGATCCAGCATAATTATTTCATGCAAATGATAGTGAAATAGATAACTTGATTAAGATATAGTTTATCCAAAAGAAAAAACATAAAAACTTGTTTGTGGTAAGTTAACTCAATTTTATCTTAGTTTGTTCCGAGTTCAATTAAAACATGACATATGTGATTGAGCTAATAGATGAATGGTAATCAAATTTGTGTGGGTTGAAAAAAGATAATATCCGTTAGCAATTGTTGTAAAAAAGTGTGTGATTACTAGTTTGTTGTAAGGACAAAAGTGACAGACTCATTTAGGGTAAAGGCAATGTTGTATTTAATTCTTATAATAGGAATGTTGGTGTTTATCAAGGTATAATCTATTAAGTGCCTTTTGTGCTATGACTCACTAAACCAAAGAAGACAAAATTAGAAAAAAAATAATACATTGGTGAAGGAAATTGTAATGTGAAAGGATTATATATATTAGTACTAATCATGTTACTAAAAATATTTCTGAAGAAATAAATTACAAATATCAATTTAGACTGGTGGAACTTGAGAGTTACCTTTAAAAATTAATTGCCCTATATAAAATTCAAACCTGATTAGTTGCAAATATTTGAAACTAAATTACCAATGCATTGATGTTTCCAAATTTCCCCAAAAAACCATTGTTTTATTGTTGGGTAATGATATAAATAAAAGTACATATCATGGTTAGGAATTATTAAATTGAATTAGTAATGTTGCATGCTTGCATTGATGTCTCGAAATTCTACAAATAATTTGATTGTAATTTTGTTGGATACCGGTAATGATAGTTACTGTAGGAATTATGGAACTAAATTAGCAATCTTCAACTCTTGCATTGATGTCTCAAAATTTCTCTATCATGCACTCAATTAAAAATTATTTTTTCGCCTTCACATGGATTATCAGCATACTTTTGGGCTTAGGATTGCATTATTGGGCTTCTTTACATTTACACTAATATTCTATCTGGGCTTTGTTGATCTTAGGCATTCGGCCTATTTCAGCTTTGTATCCATTAACCTTGCTTTGGGTTGCCAAGTTCCATATTTTGCTGAAAATTTCACTCACAATTTCATGGTGTTATTATTGATTAATATTTAATTGGGCTCTCCTGATATTAGGTTGTACTCGATCCATGGCCAATTTCGTTAATTTAATCTGCTAAACCTTCATTTGGCTAGGCGTTGAAACTTTTTTTTCAATCATTTACCCTCTATATGGGTTTTTCATTGGATATCAGAGTTATTTCGGCTCTGGCCCAATGTGTTTGAAGGAATTATTAGAATTTCTTCAAAATAAAATAAAGTTTGACAATTACTTTTTTCTTACAGCAATTACATTGTTTGAAGTTGTATATAATTCATGTATTAGTTGATTTCCCAGATTTAATAAAACTTGGACATGTTTGTTGCAATGTTGAAGACCATTGAGAAAATATTAAATAAACTTTTGGATATCGGATGGGCATAGAATATTCAATGTAGAGTATTCATGACCAACAACATTACATTTTTCTAATAAAAAGGAACTGTTAATAACTTTAATAATATTGATTTACTTTAGCAATTAGTAATTGCAATTAACTTTACTGGAATAAAAGAAATTACTGTGTTTTTCACTGTCAACTCTATTTTTAGTTGGTTTTTTCAGTCAAGTAGAGAGTGAAGCTCTTATCCAAGAGGTACATCATTTATAGTCTAAATGCTAAATAAGTGTCTTATCTTCATAGTACTAATTATCTTAATGTTAGACACTGTTTGGAAATTGTCAAAAATACAAGGTGACCTATTCTACACTGCTTCCACATTGTTGAGGTCCCTCATGTGTGCTGGTGATGACTCAAAAAATCTTTCTATACTTACATGTGCATAGTGCATTCTTTTGTGAAATGATTTGGTGATAACTACTTCTGCAGATTTATAATCTCTTCTTTATACAATTAAATATGTTAGAAGTATTGTGTTATTGGATTTTAGCAGCATGAGCCATGAGGGTGTTAAATCAATGTTGTTTACCTTTTGAATGAACAATTTTCAAGGACCAATAGATGATTAATGTTACTTTTTCAACCTTTTTGTTCCAACTTTTGTTAAGCATTAATGGGATTCAATGTATGAGAACAAATAGATACATAAACTACCAGAACTAAACCAATATGTACATTATTATTTCCATGATAACAAGAAATAAGTAAAGGAATCATAAGTGCTATGGTACCTAGAACAGTGGGGTATTGATCATTAATTGTATATGAACTACTTGCCATGAACTGTTGCATGGTATCCTCTACAAAGCCATGGTCTATATTTTTTAAGACAATACCTGAGTAGTAATGAAGGCTCTTATGAACATATGGAATGGCCAGATAAGGTACAGATGAAGTGGATGTCTTGGTTCCATTAATATGTGAACGTATAGCCGTTACATTCCATATTTGAGCATGAAAAAAAAGTTATTTCTTTATTTTGAACCTATCTATAATTTAGATCTCTCTAAATAAAATATGATTCTACAACACATCTTTCGGTCATCCAACAAATTATGGCCGATGTTCATAGTGGCTTTCCAACAATGGCTTTGGATGAATTTGAAGGTTTAGAATGGCTATCCAACAAAGTTAAAATACTTTCAATTAATGGAATAGAAAGAGATTGAAATGAACATGCCTTGTGAGAGGTCCATAGTGGCTTTGGATGAAATTGTATTCAACCAACCACTTGTAATATTGTCTTCTGTAGTTGACAATATTTTTGAACTTTTCCTTTCATTATGCAAAATACCTGCATTGTTAAAAATATCCACGCATTAATAAGTGGCAGTATAAAATGCAAGGAATAATGCATTTACTGACATGAAAACAATAAAGTTGAATGACACACACCATATGTAGTTGCATTTGGAGTACCTCCACTGGTCGATGTTACAATAGATTTGCACCTAGCACTTCTCCCCTTGAATTTATGGTTTTCTATGCCATGTTGTGGTTGGAGATCCTCCTTATGCCTAGGTCAGTTAACTTGGAAAAGAATATATAGTAAAACATGTAGTTAGTGAATAGAAGATAAGAGCAAGATGTGGAGTATTTTTTGAACTTAACAAACTTGGGTTTGTGGATCCATGAAGAGTCTCTTGATAATGTGGTTGAAGATTGGTGATATCAATGAAAATGTCCGCCATGTTTGTTTGGGTTGGTGTCGCCTGAAAATGGTTTTGGGACATATGAGAAGATGGGTTAGTATGATAGCCAATATCATATGTGAGCATTGGGGAAAATTCATTCTTTTTGTGACCCATTGAGGATGGAGGATCTGAGCTATTGTTGGTTGTTTTTTGTGTTAGGATCGGATTTGACCAAGAGGGGAGTTGAATTGGTCTAATAAAAATTTTCGCAAGCTTTGAATGTAAAACAGAGTATGAAAGAAAGTTAACAAAGAGAATTATCTTGGTTCGGTCCTCCTGACCTACGTCCAGTCCTCAGAACCCTCTGAGCTTTTCAAATCCACTAATCTCAAAAGATTACAATAAATCTGAAGAAGGACTCTCACCCTTCCTAACTCAATTTATCCCACAGACACTTTTGCTCGTGTCTTTTCCCACTCAAGATTCTTCAACCTTGAGTAACTCTCATAGAATCAATAAATGAACAAGTATATTCTCTTTTCTGAGAATTTAATGATAATCACTGAAGCTCTTAAATGTGAGAGAATGAAAACAGAAGATGTAGATGAAGAATAATAAATTTGCTTTCTCGTAAGTGCATTCTCTGTTTTTGTAACTTGAATGCTTCACCTTTTATAGGTAAGAAGAATTAAATATCCATTAAAAACATTTAAGTTTCCGTTAGACTCATCATCGTCGTTCACCTTACTGCATTGAATGCGTCTGAGTGCTTCTGACAGTAGGTAGGATGTTTTTCTGCGTTTTTGTCCGTTGAATCTCTTTCTGGTTAGGCAATCAGAACTTCATTCCCTGTTAATAATTAAGGCAGTTAAGCATTTATGTCGGTAGGTGAAATTCAAATAAACGTTGCATGAATAAGGAAAGATTTGAAATCAGAATAAAGCTTCTGATACGCTGCGTTAATGTCAGAAAAGCAAACTCGAGTTTTGCTTGCTCAGAACTTGAGTTATTGAAGAATTTTCAAAGTAGAATTCACATAATTTTTGTTGTAACTCGAGTTTTAATAAGAGTTTTGATAAAACTTGAGTTATAGAATTTAAAACTCGGGTTTTCATAAGTTTCTGTAAGCAAATTCATTTTGTGCTCTTTGAGACTTGAGTTCCATTTACCAAAACTTCAAGTTTTAGCTATTTTCAAATCATAACTTTCATTGCAACTCGAGCTTCATTGAAAGTTTTCAAGTATAACATGTTCACTCTTCGAGACTCGAGTTTTGTCTCATAAAACTTCAAGTTATAAGTATTTCAAATCATAACTTTTATGTGTAACTCGAGTTTCGTTGGAAGTTTTAAGTTTAAAACAAGTTTGCTTCTCGAAACTCGAGTTTCAACTCATAAAACTCGAGTTATATAAAAACTTTTAATGAAACTTTAAGTTTGGAAAGAAGTTTTGAAGTTCAGAAATTTTCCAAAGCTTGAAACTCGAGTCTGTTTTCCCAAAACTCGAGTTATACCAAAACTTTTGTTGAAACTTCAAATCGTGAAGGAAGTTTTGTTTCTCTCTCTTCGAAACTCGAGTTCTGATACTCATAACTCGAGTTCCATCAAAACTTTCATTGAAACTTCAAGTTTTAGAAGGAAGTTTTTAGTTTCAAAAATACTTCAGAGCTTGAAACTCGAGTTCTACAAAATGAAACTCGAGTTTCACCAAAACTTTTAATATAACTTGAGTTTTCTCTGAAAGTTCTGATTTTCTAAAACACTTTCAACACTCAAAACTCAAGTCCTAAAACACAAAATTCGAGTTGTAAGAAAAATTTTATTCAAACTTGAGTTCTACTTAGAGTTTTGCCTTTCTAAAGCTTTTTCTAAAACCCGAGACTCGAGTTTTGACTCCCAGAACTCGAGTTTTGACAGAACTTGAATCAAAACTTGAGTTCTCTTGAAAGTTTGGGATTTTGAAAGCATTTTTAAACACTGTAACTCGGGTTTTAAAGCTTATAACTCGAGTTCTCCCAATAATTTTTTTAAAACTCGAAGATCACTAAAACATTCTTGAAAACATTATAAGTTCAAAAAAATATTTGTCATCATCAAAACATTATATCAACATTTTGGTTTTGCATTTATGAAGAAATAGGTTGCTTCAATTGTGGCATGTTATATTTATGCATGGTTGCTAAGAAATGGATGACAAGATAAAAAATGAGGAGGTATTGAGTTATTGGAAGGCTTGTGCTACTAGGAAATTTGACAAAAGGTGGATATTACTTTGTTCAGTTGTGAAGAATGGGAGTTATGCTTCATGGGTTTGTGTGTCATAGATAAAGCAATATGGTCAAGGATATGTTGCAAGTTCTATATAAATGAAAGGGTCAGAGTTCTTGTATGTGGAAGAACGTGGAAAGCTCAGTTTGTGTATTAAATAAAATAATACATTGGGAAAGGTGGAAGTGAAAAGCTATACATTAGAAAAGGTAATGTTAACATTGTAACAGGGGAAATATGCATAAAGGTTAATGAGAAAACAATATTTATTGAGGATGAAAATAAAAAGAGAAGTTATTTTAAATGAGGAAACCATGAAATGTGTATTTTAAAAGACTAAATGATCCCTACATCATATGTTGTAAGAAATTAATTTTGAATAGAAAGAACAGAAATGAAAATGACCAATTCAAGCAGCAAAATAGAAAAATTACTCGTATGAAGTTGTAGCCAGAAAAATATATAACCACAAAAATCTACACTTAAGTAAACAGAGAAGAAAAATAGTGAATTATATATAATACTATGTGTAACCAATATTCCAAAAAACTAGTGATGTGAGGACGTTTGATAGCCACTTCTAATTAAATATGGTTCCTAACCACTGTTCCAGGTCCTCATGCACTTAAATTTTACCATAAATTGCAAGTTAACAACTTCTCCATGTGAGGAAACTATTGATGTGAGGAGATTTGACAACCAGGCGTTTTAATGTCTCCATATTATGATTTTAATATACCTGAAATAATTATTTCAAAGCATTGCAAGATGGAGAGATCCAAATTCCATAATATTGAAGAAAACTTAATAATGACATAGAAACCCTTAATATGACTATTGTCTTTAGATGAGATTGAATTTGTAAACCATTGAAATGATGGTCCAATGAAACATCGGAAAAACTTGAGCTTCAATTTTCTCTCTCTTGCTTCCATGCATGAAAATTAAATTTAAATTTTGTACATTTCATGCTACTTTCGCTCACACGGAAGTGCAATAAAAATTAGTTGTTGTTTATGAATGTCTTATTCCTTCATGTGTGTGTGTGTATTAAAAATTTAAAATGAATTAACAAAGATAAAATCAAAATATCACCTGATAAAAGTTTTCCCATTATCAATTTATTCAATCACTTCTCAGTTTGTCTTATTAGTTTCGCTTTAATCTCAATGGAAGGACAAGTATTATCCAAGGGCCAAACTATTTGAGGCACTTTAAGTAAAAATAGTGAGCTCTAAATAGAATGTCTATATATAAACACTATGTTGGAAGGATGACCAATTAATATGTGAGTAACATACAAATAAATAAATGTGGTAATTACGTTTTTCAGTATTAAATAAACTCCACATAATCTTATGTATGGGTCACCTCTAGGTATCACATTGAAAGCAATGAGATATAGTTAATTAAATTATTCATATTATCCTAAAAGATTTGCTTTAGGTTTATCATGATGGAGATCAAAACTCGGGTATATCAAGTCCTCATAAAACAATAACAAAAAAGCTTAAATTAAATATATAAAAATAAATATAATTCAAATTGATGTGTAAATAATGATAAGGCCATAAGAAGAACAATTAAGTCATTATGTTTCCAGCTATGCAACTATCAGAGGTTCACTATTAAAACTTTAACTGGAAATAGAATTAAATAGGCAAAGGAAACATAACAGTTCACTATCATTTTTTATGAAAGTTTGCCAAAATGAAATGTTAATATGACAATTAGATGAAGATAAATTTAAATTAAAACACAATGTCTTCCAACAACAATGGTAGGGACAGAACTCCAGGACACTAAATGAACAGATTTAAATAAATGTAAAGGACTACAATACCATAAGTCATAGGAAAGGAACAATTAAAGTGGCAGTATGTGGCTACTGTGACAAGTTAACATAGTGGCCAAGAAGAACATAAGACAACAAAATAATGCTTGAATGATGACTGTTCCCCAATTTGATATTATGTAACCATTGGTGCATAAAATCTTTTCTTTCTTTATGGATTTGAGAGCCCAATCATCTTGTGCAGACATGGTCAAAGGTTGCGAAATAGTTGTAGGCTGTGGATCAACATGAGTTCACTTTGTTGTGCTACGACGTTTGTCTTTGCTAATAACTGGTGTTGAGATACATGACAAATCAGTGATGGGAACATCATCTAGTTCCAAATTGATATGATTTGATGAACACACAACAAATGATGTATTATTACTGTGAGTGGCAGTACCATCTTCAATTAGAGAGGAATAGGTGAGGCTGAAAAAAATGAAGAAAGTTACAAATATGGTCAATGAAATAATGGGAAAAAGTTATGAGCATTAAATCTAGAAGTTTTGATATACCTCTTCAAATGCCTCGCTGAATTGATCCATCAAGTCCTCACAGAGAGTGTAGTGAATGACACTAATGCTGGCCAATGGATGCCTAGCATTATAGTCATTACACTTAAGCTTAACTAACAATATTTTGCCAACAATAGAGTCGAGCTCATCTAGGATGTCATATTCACGTTTTTCCTGTGCATGGAAGGAGATTGTCATTATATTGGCGAGTTGATAGAATATACTTGAAGACAGTTATATTAGATATATTTAACTCATGCACCTGTTTAAGAGTAAACTTTAGTTCAGCTACAGATTTTTGTACTAGTTGCATAGCATGTTTGTCCCATAATAGGATTGAAGTAGACCCACTATTATCAGCAACCGTGTAATACAGTTTTAGCCTAGAAAATGAAGACAAAAATATTCAATATACACCAACTATGAATCATTTCATGATTTAAAATAGTCATTGCTACATCATGTGTGGATCAATTATTGCCAACAACTTACTTAGGCTCAATTGAATCAGGTTCCTTTTTGCAAGTTGGGCACTTCAATTTTCAATTATCATCCTTTAGTTTTGCTGAACACTTACCACACCATCATATATCCAAACATGAGTACTTTCCAACTTTTTAATCTCACAATTGATGACGAATGAATCAGCCTTCAATTAATATAAGCAGTTAATTATTGGGTAAGACATTAATTATGATGAAATATATGGGAAAATGAAATGAGCATATATGGAAATAATATGGTTAGAAAAGCACAATTTTCTAATCATCAATATCAGCAATGATTATTTAGTTATCTTTGAGCATCAATGCTGATGTAGATGTTTGAGTTGATTGAGATGGCATCTGTTGGCTCAATCCAGTCAGCAAAGGTGATGTTGTGTTTGGGAGGATGAAATGTCATTTGTAGTGTTATTAGTTCTTCTTGTTTCAAGCGGATAATTTTTTGTGTAACTATGTTATTACTTTAAATGATGGAACTTTAGAGGACAAACCTATCTATGAACTGTCAAACCTCTTTGATCGGTGGATTAAAGGTCACCCTAGTTGCACTATCAGAGTTACATATCTGTGCCATGCCTGGAATGCAGAAGAGAATAACTGAAGTGAATAATGTTTTAATGTTAACAAACACTTATCAAGGTTACTAAACATCTTCAGAGAACCCTATTCTGGCAAGATTCAACATAATAACTACTAGAGTATCCATATTTTGAAGATAGCTAGAATAAGTGTTTGTCATGTGTAATAGTAAAATAAACAATGAAAGAGACGAAACATGGTACAGATTTAATACTCATTGTCAGTTAATATCATGCGCAGTTTATGTTTGGTCTCATTGTCCCTGCGATACTCTTTTATTGTCCCAATCGATCTGATGTAAGCAAGGACATCTAGATATGTCATCAAGCATCAATAAGCAAACGATCAATGAAATTCTTCAAAATGTATGTGCTTACTTACCTATGAGGTAATCAACATGGTTATTTTCAGTTGTCTTCAAAATATTAGCTATAGGGAAGAAAGTATAAGAATGGGAAGGTATTGGGCCCTCATCCACCATAATGTATGTTTGTAGGGTAATGGTTATCTTAAATTGGTGAGTTGCTGCCCTATATTGATTGACATTCTGACTGACAACAACATTAGCTATAAAATATCTACTCCCTTTAATAGCAGATTGTTGGAATTTGTCATGAAGCTTCTTGTTAAGGACACTTACCTAGATTTTATTGCCCTGTAACATGGAATGGAAACAGAAGATATAGGGGATTGAGGTTGTAGCATATTAAACTGAACATGAAGGATGTAAAGATGTACGGAAGCTAACCTCTTTATCAATAAGGACCATGGAGATAGCGAACAGGTCATGTGGAGAAGTCTTTGGGAATACATTCCACTTTCTAGAAACCCTTAACAAAATCTTTCATCTGTCAGTTCCATCATGCAAGTCCTTGAGCAGTGATCGACTTGACATGTTTTACACTTGGATGACGGATATGAATGAGGAATAGTGAATAGTGATAGGCAATGCCTCTATATAGGAGAAATTAATGTTTGAATGTGTTGAATTAAGCCAAATGACAAAAGATTAAATATGATAATGATTTACCTTGCATGGAATGAGTGATTGGGGTCAGTGCGATAAGACTTAACTAACATAGGCATCTAATTTCATAGGTTGGTAAATGTAATAGGGGTTAGTGATATGGTGGGAACAGTGATATGGAAATGGAAGCATCTGATAAGGAGAATAAGGATAAAATGAAATAATGCATGCATGGTATCTTATAATAGTAGTAGCTAGGCTTGACAAAAGCAGTGTTGAATTTGCAAGATTAATGTAGAATATGCGTTGTAGGACCTTTTCCATATAGTAGGGGATTATACAAGAATGAAGAAAAAGTTAAGACAATATCATTATAAATAGGACAAATCAATAAAAAGTAAGTTGAAAATGTGTAAATGCACATGGTAGACCTAGGACTATTTTAGAAAGATGCAAAAAGGATGGTCACTAATAGGGCTAGGAAGTTGGACTACGTACAAACTATTGTTGAAACATATAAGCATGAAAGAATAGGTTCTGCATAATTTAAGAATAACTGTAAAGTAATATGTCAACATGCTAAAGTGTATAGTTGGAGGCACAAAACATACTAAAGTGAATGGTCTTAGCAATGTTTGGGCTTAACAACAGACCTTATTAGATTTTGTGAAATGAATAATGCAAAGCAGAATATAACAGAAGTAACTATATATGAATGAAGACAGAAACCTGAGAAGAAAGAGGTGGACGATATCATGAAAGTATGCAGAGTGATGGAAATGGCCTTGGTAAGTTTGACCACTTCAATGAAAAGGAAATACCAGCGTCCAATAGATAAACATGAATGAGCAGGTGATGATGATTCAATTTACTAGCCTACAAGGTAATTCTATCAAACTCATATTACTAAGGTACAGTCAAGTAGGTTGGGATAAGGGAGATGGGAGAGGTCACAATTGTCATAAATATGAGGCCCACTTTCTGATTTCTAAATCTTGACATGTTATTATTTTCTTACAAAGACTTACACATATCAATTGATAAATCATATTTGAAAGTCTAGAGATGATGATATGTTTTAAAAGTATGGCCAGCTATGTCAGCCTTTTAATAAAGTGGTTTTTATACACACATGTCAGCATAAAATCAGATTGCCTTTTATGTAATGAACTGATAAAGCAATTGTGGGAATTAAATGATGGATGCATGTTGGTTTTTGTTTTCAAACTAACTACCAAAATCCATTACGTAGAAAAGAAAAATAACTTTTTCCTATTTTTTGCCCTGAAGATAGGTTTGAAGAGAGTTAGAGTTTAGGATATATAGTTAATGAGTATTGTATTTCCAGTTAATTTTTTAGTGGTCCTCATTTTCAGCAATTCTTTGTTATTTTTTTTTATCTATTTCAAGCTCCCATATGTTGGATCTGTCTTCAAGGCAAAAAATAGAGAATTTCAGTTTATTCTAATTTCCTCTTTTACCAATAGTTAGTGGATTTCTATAAATCTGTCCCTTAAATTTAAAAGAAAAGCCACCTAGCAAAAGAGTCGAACTTATGTAGTCATGATGCTGGAAATAAACATGCTACCTTCATATATTAAATATATTTCTAAGGTAAGATCAAGGCACATTTGAGCTTTATGGGCAAGTAAAAGTAAGTCACAATATGAAGTTTTTTGATACTTTTTAAAAGCACAAGTTGATGATCAATAAGATGCAAGTCAGACCAGAGAAGAGGGAGGGTCACAAGTCTGACATCTAATGCTGCAGAAAAGCAATTAGTGAAGTGATAAGAGAAAAATTGAATTATATATAGTGATATGCCTTACCAAAAATTCCATTATGAACTCAATATATTTCATGACCACTTCTAAAAGTACTTAAGGAATTAAAGTTATTTAAGTTAGCATATTATGCTTTGCAATACTTGAGAATAGCAAGAATGTTGAGCTTTAGTTTTACGTGTATCAACATGTTGGTGGATATGTGCATGATAAGACTGGTTGGATGCTAGACAATGATAAGGGAATTAGCAATGAAATTGAAAATAACCTTGTAAGTTGCATATTAAGTAGTGAAACTGATGACATGGCATTATTACTATTTTTTCTCTATTTTGGTCTATAGATGGGGTTGTTTGGATATAAATTGCAATTCTAGTGTGTCTTTGCATGGTCCAAAAATTTTGAACTGATAAAGTGGGGTACAGTTTTGGTTGACCTTCATTGGAGGCATTGGTATGTAAAACTATATTCTGATTACATTTTCGCTCGAATTTATTTATGTTAGAATTTCAAATCTGAATTATAAAATAAAGAACAACCTTTGATGGTCAAGACCGTGTGTGCGTACATAGAAGGGGTGTGTAAGGTGGTATATGCATTTTCCCAGAAAGGTTCAATCACTTTTGTTTGCACAGTCCATTCCTTAATCTACTGATAGCTTTGACCTATATCAAGCTATAACATGCATATAGAATGAACGCTTTTCTAACGCACATATATTTTATTATCTACTTTCATAAATAGAGACCTATAATGATGCATAATCAGTTAAAGCTCCTTAGGTAACCATATTTTATAGGTAACTTGAAAGGAATCATATGCATGCACTATGTTTCATCAAGAGTTATAAGCGCCATTATATATTTTGGTACAACATTACCATAAATGTGGCCAAATGAGTGATAAGGATGGAGCAAGAGATAATTTAGTGTAACAGTAAAAGTGTTGCCTAATATTGAGGAAATCGAAAGGATGGAGCACGCTTGATAATAGGTTCGATGCATTGGTAAGATATAGAGCATAGGAATGAGGATAATAATCCAAGTCTTGCTTGTCACATATGGTGTTGGCAACGTCAGAAGGATATACCAATATAGATCTGCATAAACATGAATGAGTAGGTGATGAGCATGCAATGTACCAACCAACGGGTAGATGCTTTATAGTTCCTATGACTTAGCATTGAAATATGATTTGCAATGCTGACATAAATAAAGTGAACTGAAAATGAACTCATAATATAATTGCAAGACCTAAACTAAGGCACAACTTTTGATTGTTAACACAATAAGGGGAAAAAAGCATCATAGAAAAAGATACGCATCATTGAAAAATGGATTGACCATGTAGTGCCAAGGTTGATGTTGAAAAAAATGCATATGTTCAATAGACTTTATTTATGTCAACAGTGCAAATCTGCATTCTAAACAAATTAATGGCTCTTCATGTAATTGGATAAAATTCACATATGTAATGCTAAGCTATCTTAAATGAGCTCAAGCATATTATTCTTCTATTCTAATTTAACAAAGTAACCACATATTTATATATTAATTGAACGTTGTACGACACATTCTTATGAGCTGTAAATATTAACATATAAAATAGAGTAGACATTTGAATTTGATTATCTATGGATTATGTTGGAAATCACCATGCTACCTTCCTTGAGAATATATTATTTGTTGGTTAGATGAAGTCAAAATCAAGCTTTATGGAAAAAGATAAAGTACATATTTGAATTTGATTTTCATGCTACTTTGGAAAAGCAAAATTTGATGGGCAATAAGATCCGAGTAAGAGCATAGAAGGAGAAGGGTTGTAGATGTGACATCTAAGGCCACTGGAAGGCAACTAATAAGTGAAATAAGAAAAAATAGTGAATTATAAACGGTGCTATGTGTTACCAAAATTCCATTCTTAGTTCAATATATTTCTTGACCACTTCTAAAAGTCTTGATGCAATTAAATTTATTGATGTCAAATGTTATACTCTGCAATGCTTGTTGAAGTTGTTTCAGTAAAATGCATGAATTCATTTTTTCTATGATACTTTCTTTTATTAACCATAAAAAGATGTGTTGTATATTAATTATTGCAAAAATATTATGATTACATTTTTGGTAGACTTTATTTATGTCAGCAATGCAAATCCACATCCTAAAATACAACACAACTTTTGATGGTGAATAACATGCATGAATACATAAAAGGGGTGTGGAAGGTTCTTTATGCAGTTGCACAGAAATGTCCAATCACTTTCATTTGCCCAATCCATTCCTTAATCTAATGATATCTGTGTCCTACATCAAAATATAACATGCATATAGAGTGCATGATTTTCTAACACCCATATACTTTATTATCTGCTTTCATGAAATAGGTATGGTATTGATGCATAATACATTAAAGCTCATCAGGTGACCATATTTTCAAGGAAAATGAAAAGGAATGAGATGTATGTGCCATGTTTAAGCACGAGTTATGAACACCATTATATATATTTGGTACATCATTACCATAACTGTACCTGAATGAGTGATAAGGATGGAGTAGATGATAATTGAATGTAATAGTAAAAGTGTTCACTAATATTGAGGAAATTGGAAAGGGATGCATGGTGAATAAAAATCTTCAAATTTAAGTTAATAGTAGTGGTACTAACAAACTATAAACATTGTAATAACATGGCCTACTAAATGAGATATAAAAATTAAACTGATTTTCATTGAACTATTTAGGCCTAGAAATGGATTCCTTCAACTGAGTATCATCAGAGAGGGACCTGCTGACAGTAATGTGAGATGAACCCGATGATCTTTGCAATGGGTGCCTAAAAATGTTGTAAAATTATGATGCCAGCCTATGATGATAAATTAAATATGGCTCAAAAAATTCAAAAAATAAAGGTGAAGGCAATGAAAAGATAAAGATGTAAGAGATGCTAGAAATATCAAGGGTGAAGGAATAATGATTCCAATGCACCAACCTACACCACTTTCAAAACCCTCGGGCACATGACAAAAGGAAACGTTGATTGACATCCCATGAAATTGAAAATCAGCACATTAGACCGGCTCTATTTTTCATGCACTTTAATTAATGATTTCATGAGACTAGCTCTAGTCACTGTTAGAAATAATGTACGTTTGAGGTTCTGCATATGAAGCAAGAAAGAGTAATAATAACACGGTCGGTTTTCATAGCCAAAGATAAAGTATCTTGCACAACATTGGTTTTAATCAGGCATTCATGTACATAAAATGGAACAGCATTGACATTATCATAGCTGAATAAGTGCTCTGGATGCAGACTCTGTGAGCAGGGGATACTTGCGTGCAAAAGGAAAGACGTTGGAGCAAGTTACATAAAGGTCAATTTGCAGCTAATCTGCATCATTGAGATGTGAGTGGCTTTGTTTTTATTCTATTGCTGATAGTAAATTAATTTGTGCTGTGACATTACAAAGACAGACCACTTTGAATCGGTTGGAAAATGAAAAGGCAATCCAACCACTAACATAGTCTATAAAATCAAACTGTGCCATCTCCTTAAGTAGTACAAGTTCTTTGTATGCCTTACAAAAAATATAAGCACATGATCATATAACACCATGCAGAGATTTGACCTTTTCACTGAGGAAAGATTAAAGGTATTGCTTGAGGTATGGAGGGATTGTGAGGTTAGCTCAATTCATATTTTATGTGGTCCTTTAGAGATCATTGGCATTGCTGACTTTGATGGGTCCATCATCTCTCTCCATTCTATGGAGACAGGGATCGTCCGAGCTCTTAGTACTCTTTACAGTACCTTTTCTACAGATTTATTTATGATTATGTGAGAAACCATGGCCTTCGTTGCATGGAATGAGAAGTTGCTGAGGAGTTTGACCTCCTCAGCCACACCTTTTATGTTGAAATGTTCCGGTCATACACACCATTCATTCGGGTCATGATGCCCAACACACTGGACTCTGATCTTATAATCCATGACTTGTGGTGCAATTCATACATGAGGCTATGTCCCATAATTTTTTTCCATCTGAACCCAATATGTAGTTACTTCACACCTCTTAGCTTGATCGATTTATTTATACCAGGTGTAGATAATAAATGGATTTGCCAATTGAGGAGCTGTAATCAAATCGTGATCGAATGTTTACATGAAGATGATGGCTAGTTGGACCAATTAAGCTATTTAACTGATAGTTTTGGCTACCCTTAGTTTGACAATGCAGATTGGCTACTTAGAGTCTGGCATATGGTTAACTTAATTTAGTCAAAATTCTTTTTAAGTTACCTTATTTTTAGTTATTACTTTTAGAGTAACCTATATGATGTTAAGGTTCCTTATTTATAACTAGCTGTCTCTTATTTTTTTTCTCCAGTTTTGCACACCATTCTCAAGACAGAATAAGGTGATTGGTTGATAAATGAATTTATAAAGCACAAGTTGATATGGGACATAGCTAAATATATGTTAAAAACAACTTTAACATGCTCTTGAACCTTGACTATAGTTAAAAATGACAACACCCTAAACAAACCGCAACCATATTAAATGTGTTGTACATTCGATCTTGGCTGACATGAACTAAACCTCACAACTATTAAGATTGTAAAATGACAGCAACCAACCAAACACCCGCTATTAAGATTGTTAAAGCTACACAGTACACAAATCAGAGATCATAATATCTAATGCACATGTATGGCTTGCTTCAACAGTTGAACCTCATCATCAGGGGGATCAAACAAAACCTTTATTGTATCTTCAAATGATATCACAGTAGGACATTCTAAAATTTAGAATGAATAATATGTTTTAGAAATCCTAATATGCAAAAAGTCATGAGAAAAATATATGATAATAATAGATGAGCCATTCATGTTATTACCTATATCAGAAGGGAAACCACTAAGAACATATTGAATCACCACAAAAATGTTCCTTCACATTGCAATGCATTGAACCTGTCATTCAAGCCATCTACCCATGCCTCGCATAAATATAGTTGAACGTGGTCCTTTGCCCTGAAAGTTTAGTTCTCATGTCAAAAGTCAAAGTATTCATAGAAAAAAAAGTGAATAAAAGGCTTTGAAAATACAAGTAAATGCTATTATGACATAACCATTTTGTATTTTTCATTGAGGTCTCTAGTATGAGGAATAACTCCTTTTCCATTACACCCAAAAACCTTGTCACCTGTAATTGTGCCCTATACTTAACGAATCTGCACAAATCTATGATGATCATTGAGTGCATATTAATGAATGACCATGAGGTTTCATTACGAATAAAGGGTGGAGGAAGGAGGTGTGCTAACCAAACAGTTCATGCTCATCTGACAGGCCTCAAGGAATCTCATAAGGCACTTTTAGTTTGAAAAATTTACAGGGAATTGAAGCAAGTGATTACAATATCATAGAATAAGCAGTGAACTCCAAATGGCATGTTTGATGGACTTTCATCCCACCATCCTTGATGATGAAGCCAACTAAATTGTAGTGGTTCCCTTCACATAAATTCCACAAGAACTTATCTTGCACTTCTGCAGTTTTGAATGAGGCAAGCATGCGGGTTCCCTGTAACAAAAATGATGAAAAAATAGCATCGAATTTTGTATATTACATGCAGTTAGGTATCCACTAAAAAAAAACGCTACATGTTACTAAAACATCTCGTACAATGATGCTGACAGAGCAAACAACCTTCATGAAGTTGAGGTCCTCACCTACTGGAACATCATGCCCCATAATAATTATCCGGTCTATAATGACGGTGACAAAATTATTGCAAAAACCAGGGTGGATATTAGATAGAGATGCTTGTTTAGGTGAAGCCATTAAGCAGTAAATGGGAACGGTGGATTTTGCTGTAATATTCCAATATGCATGCAACCGATGAGCACATATCCAACATTCCTAATATATATATATATATGGAGGAGATTGTTGAAGGCATGGAGGGAACATCTTGGGATGGATTCCAATTGGCACTCTTAATTCATTTCAAAATATAGACACATCATAGATGCTATATTTTATTTGAGGAGTGGTGTTTTATTGTTTCAAAACAATTTGACCATGTTTCTTTTCCCTTATTGTACGTGAGTTGTATCCTTCAAACCACATAAAGCTGAGTTATTTTATGCACTTCAATATCAACAGTGTTTTGGCAAAAGATTCGTTAAGACAAAAGCATTAAATTGGAATCTTAACCATCTCTTTATTACCTTAAGCTGCTAATAAATGTTTCGTTAATTGACTTTTGGTGTCAACATTTTTTTAATATTTTATTGTCTTTGTTTGAATGCCCCATTTGTTATATAACATCAACTACTACTTGGTTAGGCAAAATTAAATATATTTAAACAAGTTATTTCTTTTAGAACCATCACCCACATACATAACTATATCTATTTAAATAGGATTTTTGTTTCATAATGTCTATGTGATGCAAGCTGTTAAGAAGGAATGGTCGAAAGTCAAAATGATGCTTGTAAGACAATGACATGAGTGATAAGTGCATATTTCATCATGTTAATTCATATATTTTGGCATCGAAAGTAGAGATAAGTGGCTTAAAATATTGAGTTTTTTATGAGCATAATGTCACATGAAGCATAAGGAGATTCTAGGAAATAATTACTTTATTTAGTGAACTTGCTATTTTGGGACTTAATTGTATTTTCTGGAATTGTAGGGATTGAAAGGGGATAATCACATGCCAAATTTATTGCAAAAAGGGACCTTGGGCTATGCTATGCATTTTGATTAATGAGCTTAGGGTTTCTTTAGGTTAAAGGGGCAGAGAGTGACAGCTAGAGGTTGAAAAAGAGGAGAAAAAAATGCACATTAAAGAGGGAAGGCTTAAAACACGTTTTTTTTCCATATTTGAAGAGGAGAGATTTAGGTTTTATCCATTGTTTTTGCTCTTGATAAGTTTAGGTCTTACCTGGTCAATTCTAGAGTGATTGTTTACTTTGATCATGCTGCTGTTAAGTTCCTTTTCAAGAAGACCCACACTAAACCTAGATCGCTGAGGTGGATGCTATTGATCCAGGAGTTTGACATCGAGTTTTGAGACAAGGCAAGAGCTGAGAATCTAGTTGCAGATCATTTGAGTCGATTGCCACTTCACACCAGGGAATGGATGATGCCAACATTATTTGTGATAGCTTTCTTGACTCTAATCTTTTAGCTGTTTCACTTAAGGATCATTGGTTGGCAAATATTCTAAATTATCTGGCTGTTGGGCTATTACCAAAGTCCCTGTCTCATTTTCAAAAACAAAAGCTGAAGCATGAGTCTAGATACTACATGTGGGATCCCCCTTACTTGTGGAAGCATTGTAGTGATCAAATCATCCGTAGATGTATTCAAGATGGTGAGTTTACTTTTGTCATGTCATCTTGTCACTCTTGCTATGTGGGGGTCATTTTGGTACAAAAAGGATTGCTAGGAAGATATTAGATTGCGGTTTATATTGGCCTAGCATGTTTAACGATTGTTATGAGTTTTGTAAATCATGTGATGCATGCCAACATTTTGGGGGACTATCTAGGAAGCATGAAATGCCACAATAACCCATGTTGTTTTGTCAAGTGTTCGATGTGTGGGGAATTGATTTCATGGGTCCATTTCCATCATCTAATGGGTTTATATATATTTTGCTTGCTGTTGATTACCTTTCTAGATGGGTTGAGGCTATTCCCACTAGAAAGGATGATAGCCCTACTGTGATTAAGTTCTTACACTCTAACATCTTTTGTAGGTTTGGAGTGCCAAGGGCAATTGTGAGTGACCAAGGCTCACCTTTTTGCAACAAACTGATGGATAAGCTACTTTGCAAGTATGGTGTGCTACACAAGGTTTTCGCTTTGTCCATCCCTAGACTAATAGGCAGGCAGAGGTGTATAACAGGGAGATCAAATATGTGTTGGAGAGGATTTTCAAACCAAGCAGGAAGGATTAGAGCCTTTGATTGGATGATGCACTATGGCCATATACAACTGCTTTTAAGACTCCCATAGGCATGTCACCATTGTGACTTGTCTTTGGGAAAGGATGTCACCTACCCGTTGAACTTGAGCATCGAGCTTACTGGGCAATGAAGAGCTGCAACATGGACTTGGATGCTTCTAATGATGAGAGGATACTTGAGATACAATAGTTGGAGGAGCTTTGTTTGGATGCTTATGAGAGTTCCCAAATTTTACAAAGAAAAGTCAAAACTCATCCATGATCAAGGAATCTTAAGAAAGAAGTTTTATGAGGGGGAACTAGTTCTTATGTTCAAAGCTAGGTTTAAACTAAGAAATGGGAAATTAAAGAACAAATGGTGTGGGCCCTACATTGTTACTAAGGTTCACCCGTTTAGGTTGATAGAGCTTGAGGACCCTAGCAGTGGTGACAAATTCCAAGTTAATGGGCACCTGCTGAAGCATTACCATGCGGACCATAGACCACCTTGATGCACACTGTTGTCTCTTTCCTTTACCCCCTTATATGCTTGATATTGTGATATATTGTTTTGACTGAGTGGGGGGAGGATTGAGACACTTCAATAGTTGTAGGAGTTGTTTTTCAATTCAATAAAAGTAGATCATACCTATGCTTGGCTTGTTCCTTAGCTTTATTGAGGATAATGTAAGGTTTGAGTGTGGGGGAGAGTGAACCAATTGTGTCCCTTTATCTCTGTTTGTCCCTAATGTTGTCCTTATCATGCCCAAATTTTGAGCAAAATATTTTTTGAATTAAGCATGATCAAGTATCTCAATTGCATTTAGTTAGATTTGTGGTTGACACTTGTTTGAATGAAGTGAGCTGCCATGCATTTCAAAAATTTTTTTTTTGAATGATGCGTTGTCAAATGAATTTGGTAGGAGACAAAAAGCCTAGTTGAAAGGTATTTTTGAGCCTAATTGTTTCATTCCTTTGTGTGATTCATCCACTTGGGCTATTGCTCTCTAGAACTTGTTTTGTTTCTTGGTTGAGACCACATTTTGCATTGGCTAAGTAGAGATTACATAGGCATTCATTTCTTTAGCCAACTAGCCATAAAGCCATCCCTAAAAATCATAATTATCCACTACTTACCCCTTTGATCCCATCACTTTTCATTTTCACACCCTTGTTCATTGATATAGGCCAAGTTGTATTGCACTCTATTCTAAGGAATGATGGCATTGTTGATCCCTTGCATATGATTAGGCATCCGTTTGGTGGTTCTATGTGAAAAAAAAAAGAAGAGAAAAGAGGAAGAAAAACAATAGAAAACAAAAAAAACAGAGAGAGAGAGAGAGAGAAGGGAATAAGAAAAGCAAAAGAATAAATTAAAGAAAAAAAAAGGCTTTGGAAAAGAAGAACAAGAAAAAAGGATGAATAAGAATATGATGCCTTACATTGCATTTTTAATCTCATGATATTATGCCATTATGTGCTTATCTATCCAACTATGCATGCACTTGGGCCTTATTGTATTTTCCGATTACAACACATCCGATTGTCTTCATCCATTCATTAGCCATTCCATATTTCTATCCTTTCCAACAATACAACACTAAGAAAGTCCTTTGGATCAATTTAGTCATTGCTACCAAGTGGTGGAGAGCCTAGAAACTCTACAAGCATATGGTAGGGTGTAGTCAAATGGATGCGAGTGAAAAAGATATCCTATGCATGAGAGTAGAGTGCAAACACTTATCCTAGTAAGGGTTTCTATTGAGCTCATTTAACTTGCATCGTTGTTTATTCTAACTTTTGGCATGCTCATGGATTTTGAATTAGTTGATGCTTTATTGTCTAGCTAAATGTGGTTCTTCAAGCTTGATCATGTTTGTTCATTTCCATCCCTCTTCACCTAGTGACAACTTTGATGTTTGCCCTGGAGTGCAAAGTTTGAGTGTGGGGGAAATTGATAAGTGCATATTTCATCATGTTAATTCATATATTTTGGCATGGAAAGTAGAGATAAGTAGCTTAAAATATTGAGTTTTTGATGACCACAATGTCACTTGAAGCATAAGGAGATTCACTTTATTTAGTGAACTTGTTGTTTTGGGACTTAACTATATTTTTTGGAATTGCAGGGACTGAAAGGGGATAATTATAGGACAAATTTATTGCAGAAAGGGACCCTGGGCTATGCTATGCGTTTTGATTAATGAGCTTAGGGTTTCTTTAGGTTAAAGGGGTAGAGAGTGGTAGCTAGAGGCTGAAAAAGAGGAAAAAAAAAAGCACAATAAAGAGGGAAGGCTTAAAACATGTTTTTTTTTCCATATTTGAAGAGGAGAGATTTAGGTTTGCACCCTCATTCTTCATATGCAACCCTAGCTCCCATTCCACTTCAACCCTAAATTCATCCAAACCCCTACTATTCCAGAGGGGAAAACCCTCATCAACTCCATTGCTCATCTTTATCATCTGCAACACACAAATTCCAGATTTAATGGCTGATTTCTTTTCTTTCTTTCTTGCAATGTATTCAGCTACTATGAGTAGCTAAGCCTCCTTTGTGGTTCTCTTGAGGTGCAATGATGGCCTGAGCTCATGTTCTTCATTGGAGTTCTCCATAGCTCTCGGTTTCGGCATTTACGAAAGAAAGTTTCAATTCATTCAACTCTTATCTTTAGTCTAGGAAGGCCAAATCTCAACTCAAGGGGACTACATTTTATTATCATGCATTTAATCCAAGATTAACTTTGAATTGCTCACTGTTTGAAATCAATTGCAATCTGTCCATTTTCATTGTTACAAAAAAACCCTAAAAAGAATAGTTAGATGTAAATTCAGTTGTTTAATTGTTTTTCCAATCAGATTTAAATTTAGTTGTTTAACTTTGATTAATCTATTTAAAAGCTTGAATTAAACTCCTCACAAGAAACGACCTAGGTGTGCAACACTATACTACATTTATTGATTCTTATTCTAATACATACATATACATATACATACATAGATATATATATATATAGAAAGTGGGGGTGGTATCCTTGTGGTAAAAGAAACTAGAGAGCGAAAATTCTCCCTTCTCCAAATCCGAGGAAGAGTAATCATTCAATCTTTGCTAGTTAGCCCTTACTCATTCAATCCGCTTTGTCTTAATTTTCAGGGTAATTTTCTAACGTTTGGGTTAAAATTACCAAAATGCCCCTTGAACTTCACAAAATGACAATTTTGTCCCTTACTTTTTCTACATTTGGTAAAATGACATTTTTAGCCTTTTCTTTTCTGCCTTCTCCCACATATATCCTTTTTTTAATTTCCTTTTAACTATTTGAACCCTTGGCTAAACTGTAGCCACTCGTTCAGCCTATACTTCAAGTTTCAAAAAACCTAAATATTACATTTCTTCTTCTTCTTCATCAAGAACTGATAATCTTTTGTCATCACAAGTCTTAGTATAAGATCCTTTGTGAGTCTTGACTATGAATGGGCCACACCTAGATGGGTAATCGTGACCTATAGAATAACCTTTATTTCTTCTTGAGAATCCTTTAAGCTTCCATTAATGGCTTCTTCCCAATCACTATTTCCTCTTCTTCTTTAGAGTAACCCTCAAGAACTACTGTTGATGGAGCCATAGGATGTGACTCTTAGTGCACCAAAACACAAATTAGTCCATAAAAGTTTCTTCCTTTTTTTATTTATAAACAAGAAACCATCAAAGCACATTACAAGAAGAAAAAGAAACATCGTCCAAGCAAAACAAAACAAGAAGAAGAAGACACACACTCCCCGACAAAGAACATGTTGAAATAATGTTTTGATTATGACAATTATGTTTTTGCAATTATGTTAAAATTCAATGTTTTCACTAACACTTTATATGATTTTCAAGTTTTAGTGAAAGTGTTGAGAATACTCAAGTATCATTGAAAAAAATATGCTTTCAAAACTCAAAACTCTCAAAAGAACTCAAGTTTTAGTGAAAGTATTGACAGCACTCGAGTATTGTTTGTCAATACTCGAGTATCGAGTGCTAAAACAGGTTTCAGAAAACCAATACTTTCAATGGAACTCAAGTTTTAGTGAAAATGTTGTCAACACTCGAGTACTAATTTACAACACTCGAGTATCGAGATACAAAATTGCTTTTAAAACAGAACACTTTCAACCAAGACTTGAGTTATTTTGAAAGTGTTGTCAAAATTTGAGTATTGTGAAACAGAACTCGAGTATCGAGTTGAGAACATCAGTTGGAACTTCAATACTTCTTTAAAAACTCGAAGTATTAACAAAAGTGTTGTTAATACTCGAGTATTGTGAAACAGAACTCGAGTATCGAGCCTAAGACTTTATTTTCAAACTGAATACTCTAGAGAAAACTCGATGAGCAATAGAAGTTTTGATTTCAATTCTTTAAGACTCAAGTATTAGAACATAAAAATCGAGTATTGAAAGACTTATAAAGTTTTACTTGACAAAAACACAGTTAAACTTGAGTTTTATTGTCTAACACTCAAGTTGTTAGGATAGGATTTGACCAAGAGGGGGGTGAATTGGTCTATTTAAAAATTTTCGCAACGTTCAAAGCAAAAATAGAGTATGAAGAAAGATGACACAGAAATTTATCCTGGTTCGGTCCTCCTAACCTTCGTCCAGTCCTCAGAACCCTCTGAGCTTTTCAAATCCACTAATCACAAAGGATTACAATCAAACAGAAGAAGGACTCTCCCCTTTCCTAACTCAAACTAACCCACAGACACTTTTGCTCGTGTCTTAACCCACTCAAGATTCTCCAACTTTGAGCAACTCTCACAAAATGAATAAATGAACAAGAATATTCTCCTTTCTGAGAATTTAATGATAATCACTTAAGCTCTTAAATGAGAGTATGAAAACAGAGTAAGGTAGATGAAGCGAAATGAATTTTCTTTCTCATATGTGCGTTCTCTATCTTCCGGTGACTTGAATGCATTGCCTTTTATAGGTGAGGAGAATTAAATGTCCGTTAGAGACATTAAAATTTCCGTTAGACTCAACATCTTCGTTCACCTTCCCGCATTGATTGCGCCTACGTGCTTCTGACAGTAGGTAGAATGAAATTCTGAGATTTTGTCCGTTGAATCTCTTTTTGTTTAGGCAATCATAACTTCATTCCCTGTTAATAAATAAGTCAGTTGAGCATTTATGATGGTTGGTGTGATTCAAATAATCGTTGCATGAAAAGGGAAAGATTTTGGGATCAGTATAAAGTGCCTGACACGCTGCGTAAATGTCGGAAAGCAAAACTCGAGTTTTGCTTCTTCATAACTTGAGTTATTGAAGAATTTTCAAAGAAGAAATCTCACAACTTTTGTTGTAACTCGAGTTTGAATAAGAGTTTTGATAAAACTTGAGTTGTGGAGCATAAAACTCGGGTTTTCAGAAGTTCCAGTAAGTTGAACTATTTCATCCTCTTCGAGACTCGAGTTCCATTAGTCAAAACTTCAAGTTTTGACAATTTTCAATTCATAACTTTCATTGCAACTCGAGTTTCCTTGAGAGTTTTGAGTTACAACATGTTTTCTCTTCGAGACTCGAGTTTTGTCTTATGAAACTTCAAGTTATAGGTATTTCAGAATAAAACTTTTATGTATAACTTCAGTTTCATTGGAAGTTTCAGGTTTAAAACAGATTTGCTTCTCGAAACTCGAGTTTTAATACTCAAAACTCGAGTTATATGAAAACTCTTAATGGAACTTGAAGTTTGGAAAGAAGTTTTGAAGTTCAAAAATTTTCCTCAGCCTGAAACTCGAGTTCTGTCTCCCCAAAACTCGAGTTATGCCATAACTTTTGCTTAAACTTCAAGTTGAGAAGGAAGTTTCGTTTCTCTCTTTGAAACTCGAGTTCTAATTCTCACAACTCGTGTTCCAACAAAACTTTCATTGAAACTTCAAGTTTTGGAAGGAAGTTTCGTTACTTCAAAACCCGAAACTCAAGTTCTATAAAATGAAACTCGAGTTTTGCCAAAACTTCCAACATAACTTGAGTTTTCTCTGAGAGTTCTGATTTTCTAAAACACTTCCAACACTCGAAACTCGAGTTCTAAAACATAAAACTTGAGTTATATGAAAACTTTAATTCAAAACTTGAGTTCTACAGAGAGTTTTGCATTTCTAAGTTTTTTCCAAAACCCGAGACTCTAGTTTTGACTCCCAGAACTCGAGTTTTGACATAACTCAAATCAAAACTTGAGTTCTTTTGAAAGTTTGAGATTTTGAAAACATTTTCAAACACTGAAACTCGAGTTATAAAGCTCATAACTAGAGTTCTCTTTAAGATTTCATTTAAAACTTGAAGTTTTCTAAAACTTTCTGAAAACAAACAATCTAAACATAATTTCAAAAACATATTTGTCATCATCAAAACATTATCTCAACACAAGTAATGACAATACTTTTGTTAAAACTCGAGAAGCATTGAAAGTATTATCACAAATTATCTCACAAACACTCGAGTATCTCTACAAGCACTTGAGTAATGAGAATACTTCCAAGCTTTATCTTCAAAACTCGAGTAACAACAAAAGTGTTTTCAATTCGTCACTGTTATTTCTTTGAAACACTCGAGTATTGTAAGATTTCACTCAAGTACTCTTTTTACTGGTAGTGATTCAGAATGTCAGAACTTTTCATTATTCTCACAAATCTTTCCTTCTT
This sequence comes from Vachellia collinsii, assembly GCA_006871305.1. NCBI lineage: Eukaryota > Viridiplantae > Streptophyta > Magnoliopsida > Fabales > Fabaceae > Vachellia > Vachellia collinsii. The sequence goes on along the minus strand of QFDD01000033.1, from coordinate 33,026 downwards.
TATGCTTCATTTATTTGAATCCTTTTTGCTCTCATAAATGCTCATTTATTTTAATGATTAATAAAGAATGGATCGTCTAATTGTCTCACTGGAAAAGTGTTCAACAGATAAAAACTCAAGACACGACCATACCTCATGTTAGAAGCATTTAATGCGAGAAGCTGAACGAAGAAGATGAGAGTAACGAAAACAAAATTGTTTCTAATGGACATTTATTTCTTCCCAACTATAAATGAAGAAGCATTCAAGACGGGAGAGAGAGATAACACATTACTGAGATTCAACATTTATTGTTATTCATCTACCTCCTCTGCTTTCATTCTCACGATCATAAATTCTTCAGTGTTTAGCATTCAATTCTCAGAAAGGAGAATATTCTTATTCAAATCTTGATTCTGTGAGAGTTACTCAAGATTAGAGAATCTTGAGTCTAAGAGACACAAGCAAAAAGTGTCAGTGTGCTATATTAAGTTAGGAAGGGGGAGAGTCTCTCTTCCACTCTGGTTGTAAAAGTTTTTGATAGTGGATTTGAAAAGCTCAGAGGGTTCTGACGACTGGACGTAGGTCAAGTGAACCGAATCAGTATAAATCTCTTGTTCATTATTTCCTACTCTTTGTTTTATTTCAAAAGTTGTGAAAATTTTTATTAGACCAATTCACCCCCCTCTTAGTCAAATCCTTTTCTAACAGAACAAAGTTTGAATCAAAAGATGCAGAGGAAGAAGTATAAGGTGGTGGCTATTAATTAGCAGAGAAGATGAGTGAAAGAGAAACAGAAGATGATGACCAACATGGGATGCATGTAGTGTATTAAAACTCGGATCGAACTGGTCGAATTGAATTAGAAATCGCTGAACCAGTCACCTAATCGGTTTGGTCAAGGCCCTAACTCAATGTTTTAACCTCAAGTGAATTAGTATGGCCCAAGGTAACCCAATTCTAACCCAGGTAATCCAAAGCAACCTGGTGGTAACCCAGGCAAGTTTTTATTTTTTTTTTGTTAACAAAATTTGATTTTTTTTTTATTTTTAGTTTTAGTGAATTTATACTACCTTTAACTATGTTTATTGATTTAGTTTGTTATCATATTGAGGGTTTCTTACTTTTATTTTTTGGATTACTAAATCAAACTACAACTAAGTATTAGTAATTATGTTTTAGTGTTTTATTATTTTGTTACCTTGTAACTTTTGAAGGATTATAAGAATAAACATATGTTTACAACGTTTTATTTTTATTATTGTTGCAATCAAACAGTTGTATAAGATATATATATATCAATTATGTATTTGGTGTCATTTTTATTTAAATATTATGATATTGACTTGTTCATAATCAAATATGAGTATTTTTAGTAAATTATATTATTTTGATATTACCATACTAACCCACGGATTAACCCTGATTTGATCCGCTAACTCTTCATCCACTGTCTCAATCGGCTTAAAGACCAGTTCGGGTTTTAATACCTTGGTTGCATGAGATGTGAGAGTAACTCTTAATATTATGAACTGAATGGTAGTTTCTTAACATATTTAGTTTCTTGAAGAGGAAGACTTTCCTTTTTTTTTTTAATTTTGAAAATTTACAACGTATATATTACTTCAATCCCAAGTTAGGCTGTCTTTTAAAAAAGAATCCTATCAATATTTTTTTTTATGATTAACTCTTCATTTATGAGCTGTTGCCTTGCTAAAATTTATTTTTTTGTAGACTAAGATACTTATCATTAGGCATAAATATTTGTTTAATAATATTTTGAATTCATATATATGTATAAGTTTTTAACTTGATATTTCTAATGATTTTGTACTGTCCAACTTACGTTTTGAAAAGATGCAAAGGGAGAATGACAAAAAAAAAAGAAGAATATGGAAATTGCAATATCTCAAATTAGGTATTTCTCATAAAATGAGTTATGAATTGCTTGTTAAAAGTAGTCAAAACTTTATAAAATGTAGGAAACAATCCTAATATGAGATTTTGCAATTTCAAAATTCATTTTATGTCATTCTCTCATATGTAAATCTAACTTAAGAGTATTAAATATTAAATGTCATATGAAAAATATTTTTTTTAGTTTACTATGAATATGATTAATTATTTAATTTAGTTTTAAACTCATTTGTTTCAATTCTTTTGTATTTTATTAAGCAAGTTACTCTGGTTTTAAATATTTTGAAGCAAAAATTACTTAATCTTCTCTCACTTTTTCTTTATTTTGTTTTTCTCTCTTCATTTGTTTGATAAAAATTTAAGTCACTAAAATATAATAATATCTGTAGCTCTGAAAATTTCGTGTTAAGTCAGGTTAAGATAAGAGTCCAATCAATTAGACAATTTAGATTCAAGTATAGGTTTTTAAAAGTGAAAAAAAAAATTCTCCAATATCATCATAAGATCTTTTTTTAATACTTTTAGAGAGATTAGTATCTTCTTTTAAGGGAAAATACTCTAAACCGGAAAAAAAAATTAGTATGTTGTGTGCGCTTTATTTTCATTTTTAAAAATTTAAAAGTTTCAGAAGTTAAATTGTAACAATTTAGAGTTAATCATACTAAATTACCTTTATTGGCATTTATTTTGACCAAAAAAGTCATTTTATTATTGTTAACTATTCAAACGAACTTATAACTTTTGAGGTGCTTTGGCATCTCCCTAATAAAGGAATTTCATGATTTTGGCATCCATAAAATTTATTTTGACTACCTCATTCCAACAAATAAATCATTTCATAAAATTTTAACTAAATCCACATAATCCAAATCAGTGGGATTTCATCCATGAGAATCTTGAATCCACTCCAATCTCATACAATATCTATCCAAGGCAACCAAATGGAGCAGTTAAGTTTATCCTACATTAAACTTTTCATCCTCATAACTTCTTTTAGAATATTAAATTAAAATGCAAACCAGTTTCATCAAATGAAGGATGGGATATGCTCTTGTAATGAATATTGGTGACCAAGATCGAAGATACATCCAATTGAACATAGACTTTTAAAATGAACTGCAGAATGGATGTTTATTTTCAGTAACTGTTTTTCTTTACTGCATCTCCATTGTCTTGGCTTGTAATTGGCCGTATGTCGATCACTTTCTTTATTTTTAGAGCATATCATCTAGGGTTTAATCCATGTAACCGCAAGCCATTATTGCATGCCCCTCTAATTTAAAAATGTTTTCAGAGTTTAATTATCAATTTATTTTTGTATTTTGTTTTACTGTGCAGATATAATTTGTTACCCTGATTCCTGATGGCTACTGCGTAGGCAATGGCCACTCCGCTAATTCTATGTTTAGCAGTTTAGATAGCCAGTTAATTGTTATGTCATTCCTGTACTTTTTTCCCCCTCTCCTGGGGCTGGGAAGATGCATTTGAGAATTTTTTAGAATTTTAAATTTTAATTCGATTTTCTAGATTTCTAACTACATTTATGGTCCGTATATTGTTAAAATTTTGAAGGACTAATTTTTTGTGGTAAGTAAAACTGTTTTGGGCAAAAAAAAAATATCTCAGGTGGGTTTTAAAATTTACATGGAAGTTTCAAGTGAGAGGTTCCTTTGTTCTAATGTTTTGACAGTACACGTTGCCTATGAACAAATGTTAAAGAACGATTGGCGAATCCCATAAATCAAGGTCATTGTATTCGTATGTCAGCAGATAACAATATTAATGTGATTTTTTTTACAAAATGACAGTTTTTAAAAATGTTAATTTGATTAAATTTCATTCAAAACAATTTTGATAGTTCACATATTCAATCATCACTAACAGTTCTTCAAATTTATATTTTGAATATGACATTGGAGAATAAACACTGTTCCAGAGAGTCCTAATTTGTTCTTCTATTAGCAACATGTATGTTATCCGTGAATTCATACATTTGAAGAAAATAATAAAAATATAACCAGTGTCACAAAAATTAAAAGTAATACAAGATAATGAACAAGACCAAGCAAGAATTGTAGAAAGAAGAGAACTTGAGACAAATATGAGACTGTTTTTAGACCTAGATATAAGAAACAAATGCCAACTACCAATTGTCCCTTGTATAAATAAAAACTTTTCTGTACAAGGATCACAATATGCAATGAAGCTTTTGTTGTTAAGTGTGCAGAAATTAGACATCTAAAAATATTTTGATCATAAGATAGAATATTTGTTATTGGGCAAAAAAAAAAAAAAAAAGATAGAATATTTGTTACACTAGAAGTTAATGAATCTGTACAATTGTGATTTTATATTATTTGGGATCAGTATATTGCTTACTTTGAAGTCTTTGAACCAACCGCGGTGAAAGTCTTTTGTATGTCCAAGGCACCTTTCTTGGACAACTCAGCTTCCTTGATATACTTCCTTTGCCTTAGTTTCTTGATCTTCCTTAGCCTTTTGGGGTCAACAATTTTCTTTCTCTTTTCCAACTTCTCTTTCCTTCCCTCTAAATCAGCTTCAATGGCTTTAGTTCTCTTGTCATCAGGTAATAAAGCCAATCTAGAAAATTTCTTGGGGCTCACTATTCCCAGCCTCTCTTTGATCTCCTTGAAAGCCGGAACAAGGCCGCATCTTATGAAGCATCCTTCAACAAGCTGCATAGAATTTAATTCTGGAAGTTTTGGGGAATCTTTTAACTCCAGATCCAAGCAAAATGGGGAGTCTTTTAACCACATCCTGAGGGAGTGTGCCTTTGCCACAAGGACCCCGGTGCGCGTTTTACAAGGAAGAAAAGGCGACCCCATTTCCCAAAGGCATGCTTTCAATGTATTATTGAGGGAAACCATGTTATATTCAGCTGTTCCTGTTATGAGCACAACTGATTTTGGTGACTCTGGGCAGCCCTGCAGGGAAGCATCCTGCCATAATAAAAATCGAAGATGTAAGCAATTAATGATAAATCTAGCCATCCATGTCAGCACACAAGTTTTAAAACCTTTAGTTCTTAATATCAGAGCTAAATAACTAATCTATAAATATATTAATAAAATTAGTTCAGCTAGTTATTTGTAACAAATGTGTGTTGGTTTTTTTAGAATACATTTCTCAATTATGTGCATTGTAACTACCCATGATGGAAATCCCCTTACTATGTGTGATCAATATGGATATTTGGGGAAAAATCATAAATCTGAGATGCAAAATGGATTGAGTTCTTATATTTAGGATCAAAATAAACACCTTGTTTACCTCTTATGATAAAGACTAGAGGTAGTAATATTAATACCAAACTAAAATGAAAAAAATATAGAATAATAAGTATGCGGTATAGCAGCAAGGTCAGTTGCGGGTGTCCAGCTATCCTAGAATTTGTGTAGTCTTTGCAATTAAGATATAAAGCGCTAGCAGACGAGCCTCAGGCAAAGCACAGATATTTGTTTTCATCAAGGATTGCTTTGTTTTTTTGGTGAAATCTCAAACATCTATCATCATCTCACATAGTCACATATAATCTTAATTCTCAATGGCAAATGATCAAATTGAGACTACTACTATGGTTATATAATTTTTCTCTGAACCAAATGCTTGGTTGATTAACCTGAAGAAAAAGAAATAATAAGCATACAATTATGCATCTGATCAGAAAGTGAAGGGTTTTATTTGTCAGGAAACAGAAAGAGAACTAGGCTCCAAATTCCTAGGAATTAATTAGTCTGGAATCATTTAATTCATTGACATAGAAAACATTCTGTTCTCATCCTTAAACATTACTAGACGAGAGTGACTTTCTATGGTCAAGTATATGTCTTGAAACTTTTAGCGCAAAGCTTTGAATGCCCAGAGTGAGTGAATGAATCTGTGTGTGTCACATGAACAGGCTTCAGAGCTTGTTTGGATATCACTTTTCAGAATCAATTTCACGCAAGCCGAGATAAAACTCTCTCACATACTTACCTCGGATTCTGTGAAACAAAGGTTTAAAACCTAGGTTTTGTTACTTCCCAAACAAGCCCTCAGTAGGAAAAAGGAACTTGCCTGCATGTGGTCAAGCCATAAAGTAAGACCAACCAGAGCTGAGCCAGCAGATAATTTTCTAAAATCAGCACCCCAATCCTTCTCAGCAACTCTACAATTCATAGATACATGTGTCAAGCAATTTAAAAGGAAACTCTAGGCAATAGCTGATAAAACACAAATAATTAACATACAGTTGGTGAGAAACCTTGTCTCCAACACCGAAAATTGCTCTTCTAAAACCATAAATCACCATTTGGTGAACTGATTAATCTGACCACTTTTTTATTCTCATTGGTTGTTTTCCATTCACCAATTACTCAGAATATGTCTCAGCAGTTTCTAACATCAATAGACGCATAACACAACTAAAAGTTTGGAAAAGAACCATTGATACCAACCTAAAGACATCATGGCGATAGATGCTTCTTTTGATTGCCAATTGGAAAACCCATGATGCAGTAGCCCGAAGTTCAAATGCCCATAAGAGATCCACCAAAGCACTGACAAAATTAAAGGCAGCATTGTCTTCCAAAGGTTGTATTTTCTCCACATACCGGTCCACTTCTAAAACTATTGACTCACTTTTTTCTCTCAGGAGCCTACAGATCAAGTGATATACTTCAACTGGACATTTATAAATACTTATATATGCATGTATGAATATGACAGGTGAAGCATGCAATTATTCTGAAGACTAATAAATACCTGATTGGAAGATCAAACCCAGCAGACTGGAGTACACTCAAAAGATTTATAGCCTCATTTGATCCTTGAGACAAGCTTGCAGCTCTGATGAAGCATGTCCATATTCTGTGGTCTGGTTCCAATCCCACTTCCTTCATCTCCGTGAGCTTTTCAATTGCAGATTTATAATCACCGTGTTTAAGATATGCATTAATAACAGAGCTGTAAGGTAAAGTATCTGAAACTAATCCAGAAGTTCTCAAGTTTTCAAGGACTTTTTCAGCTTCATGAGGCTGCCCAGAGCTGCCATAAGATACCATCAGCAAGTGCATGGTAGCAACTGTGGGCTCTATGCCCGCTTCCTTCATCATGCCCAACAGATTTTCAGCTTTCAGATGATCCCCAGAACTTCTATAAATTTTCATCATTAAATGGTAGAAAGAGCGGTCTAGTCTATAACCATTTGATCTAAGCTCTTCAAAGAGTTCCTCAGCTGGTTGTAGTAGTTGTTGCTTACCAAATGCTGCAATCAAGCTTTTGTATGTGTCCCGCTTAGGTTCCATACCTAGTCCTCTCATCTTATGCATCAATGTCGAACCTTCTTCGGGTCTACGATCTCTGCAATACATTATAATTAAGGTATTATAAGTTTCCTCATCTGGTTGTAGACCAGAATCTTGGATCTTCCGGTAAACAATAGCCATCTTTTTAAAATCATCAATACTAGAATACAATTGAAGTATAGAGTTCCAAATTTGAAGATCAGGTGTAAATCCTGCTTCCTCCACCTCACTCAACATGGCTTCTACATCCCTTACACGTTTAGCTTTACACAATAACCTCATCATGATTCTATAAAGGTGCATAGTAGGAAAATAACCTGCAGCTTTCATTCCATGGTATACCTTCTGCACCTCAAATAAGTTTCCTGCCAGAGCAAATGCTTCAAGGATCAGTAGTATGGAACTCTTACTTATCTTAAACCCCATATCTTGCAGCTCTTGAATGACCAAATAAAGTTCATCCAGCCTCCCATCTACAATCAAAGCTTGTAATAATCCATTTATGGAATCAACCGTAGGGGTAGGACCATCTCTCATCATTGTATTAAAAATAGCTCTAGCTCGCTCATAACATCCACTAAAGGCATAGGCATGCATTAAGGCATTCCAGATTTTTCTATCCACCGTTGAGCATCTTTGCTTCAAACTTCCCACTACACTTTCTGCCTTTTGCCATAGCTTTAACTTTCCATACGTCTCGATGATATCTATATAAACAGATACATTATCAAGTATGATGCCTTTCTTTTCTGCATAATACAGCAAGTGGTGGGCTGTCTCTGGGATTTGCATTCTACAGTAGACAAACACCATGCACTGGTACAGACAGATAGATGGCTCTAGACCATGGAATCTCATGTCAGCAAAAATCTGAGAAGCCGCCTCAAAGAGGTCATTCTGCTTGCATTCCTGAATAAGAGACTCATACATGGTATAACTTCTACGAAATGAACCAAGGGACCCATTATTTCTATATTCCTCCAAAGCTGCATCTAACTTTTGAGCCTTGCAAAGTATAATGATAAGTGCCTCAGTTAACAGTTGATTAGAGTCTGGAGCATGCTCTTTTAGGAACTCAAGCAGTTCGCATGCTTCTGAATATCTTGCAGAAGAACTATATGAACTCATAATTGATAGCAGAGTCTCATGATCCAATTCATAGCCCTTGCAGATGGAAACTTTCAGTTTTTTAGCAGCATGATCAAAACATTCTCCTTTTACAAGAACAGAACAAATAGCTTGTGGATTCATACCACTTCGTTCTTCAAGATCTCTCACAATGTCATCAACAACTTCCCACTTGTTTTCCCTCACCAGGACTCGTAACATGGTCTCATAAAGGGTATTGTCTGGTGTGACGCCTTCACAAACCATTTCCTTGTACAACATTATTGCCTTTTTTATCTCATTGAACCTCATAAAAATATCCAACATAACTGAATATGCCAGACAGTCAGCTTTGATCCCTGACTTAACCATGCATTTAAATGTCTCCTCAGCCTCCACTTTCCTTCCAGCCTTGGCATAAGCACATATCAAAGCACTATACGTGTGCAAAGTTGGCTTCACTCCTGCATCCAACATTTCAGACATCACATTTGCAGCTTCCACAACTTTATTTCCCTTTCCAAGCGAATCGATTAAAACAGTATACGTAACAGCATCGGGATTTTGGCCAGATAATTTCATGTCTCTGTAAAGCTGCAGTGCTTGGTCATACTGGCCTTGCTTTCCATACATGTTTATGATAGTATTGTATGTCATCTCATCCTTACCCAACCCAATTTTCACCATTTCTTCACAAATATCTCTAACCTTCTCTGCATTTCCTTCCCTTGAATAAGCATACAATAAGGAATTATACGTGACTGCGTCAGGGTAAAATCCTTTAGATTCCAATTCTTTAAATAGATGCTCAGCTTTTCTAGAAAAACCACATCTACCATATACTGAAATCATAGCATTATATGTCCACAGATCAGGTTGACACTTGTTTTTCTCCATATCATTAAAAATCTTGATTGCTTCCTCCAAATTGGACTCTCTTGAACAAGCACTAATAAGAGTATTATAAGTAATTATATCAGGTCTAAGACCTGACCTCCTGACTTCATCTAAAAGTTGAAGAGCTAAATCAGGCACCATAGCACCAGACTTCATCCTGGCATTAATCAAAGTATTGAAACTCACCAAGTCTGGTTCGCATCCTCGTTCACGCATTAAATCAAGCAGTTCTTGTACCTTTTTGAATCTGCCATTCCGTGCATAGACACCCATCATTGCATTGTATACTTGGACTGTATTTTCCAAGTCTAACTCAGCCCGAGTAAATATTTCCACAGCTAAAGCTTCTTGATTAGCCTTTCCCAGAACCGACAAGATTGTGGCGAGCATCCTCACATTTGGCGAGTACCAATGCCGTAAATTCAACCATTCATAGACCTCAAGTGCACGTTGCCAGCTCTTTTGCCCAACCCATTTCACCACAAAGCAAAAATCAGTTGGCGTCATCTGAACTTTCCGATCATCCAACACATCCGCCACGAAATCCTCAGATTTCAACGCTAGAATCCTATCCGTCAAATACTGTACTCTCTCCCTCCAATCTTTCGCTCTTATAAGCGCCAATTTGTTCATTTTCTTTACCCTTGTCTTGCTACGCCTCCCCAATGCTTCTTGGGATTCATCACTCACATCAATTGGTGAAATATTATCTGGGTAATCTTGTGTTTCCTCTTTGGCCTCAAAAAAACCAGCGCTCTCAGCGGATGAAGAAACTTCCCTGTCTTCCACATGGGTATTTGTAGGTGGGTACATCTCTGAGAGCTTCAAGTGGGGCCATCTGATTGAAGGTGAGGCTCTGCTGTAGGTGAACTTCTGCGTAGGGGCACTCTTGCGATTCTCATTACCACTATGTTTGAGTTCTTCTTCAGAGCCATTGCTAGAGGCATCAATGGAAGGCGAAGCTGTAGACGTTGAAGAGCAAGGCAAAGGAAAAGCATCATTTCTTGGTAGCTTGAAACAAGTTGAAGAAGACGACGCCTTGGAACTGGAATCAATTCGCTGAATTGAGGAAATGGGTGCGAGGGGCAGTACCCGTGAACCCAGCATGGTGGTTTGCGGAGCGAACACTTGGAAGACGAACTATTATCTATATCCATAAAAAAGATATTTTCTAGGGAAAATTGGTGGAAAATACCCTATTGGGGAATTTATTATCTAAAAGAACCTAGATTTTTTTGCAATTTGAAAGTCCTTCATTGTTAATAAGTTAAATGGTTAAAGGACACAATTGCCCCTAGAAAAGAGGAGAAAACAAAGACCCCTGGAAGGTGAGAGACATCAGAAAGGAGAGCAAAGAGCTACAAAAAAAGATTTGAGCTTTGAGCTTTGAGCTTCATTCGTAGAGTCGTTATTGCCGTCACTGTACCTGAAGCTTGGTCGATTTGGTTTTGTTGTCTCTCCAGGATGCCACTCTTTTCTCCTTCTAATACCTAAGAATGGCTAGAGACTGAGAATATGACTTCATCTTTGCATCCACCATCCGCCACTCTGCCTCTGCTCTGCGTCCTTGCGTCCTCCATCCACCACGGTTCCTTTTCGTCGAACTGCCTCAGCTGAGGTTACTTCCCTTTACCTTTTATGGATTTTTCATTGTTCATTTGTTCTTGCTGGTTAGTTTCGTTCTTCTGGTGCTGGTTAATTGCAGCACCTCTTGCCTTATGACTCCATTTAATTTTAAACTAATCAAATCTTGTTGCTGCCTTCCCATTCAATTTATTTGATTGACTGGTTGTATAGTTTGGATATGCGAATTTCATTGATTTTCTTCCATCACAGTTATGTCTATTTTTAAAGTATTGATGATATCCATTTGCTATAGAATGGTATAGAATGGGAGAAGAATGGGGAAACCCACGAGTTGAACAAGTGATCCCATGCATTTGCTATTTCCACCATAATTCTAATTCATGGTTATGGTTGAAGATTCTTTCTCCAGTTGATGTAGGCTTTAAAAACCAACAAGTATGATTCTGAACCCATGCTTCGTAATTGTAGGGTTTCAATAAGCAATAGCTTTACCGAAGTGCAGGTTCACATTTTGCAGGCTCTAAGGATATTTCACCATTTCTTATCTTGGTACTATGAAGTTGTTTATTCAGTCTGTTCTCGTTTGAAAGCCATTTGCCACAAACTATGATTTCCTGGTTGAAAGAATTTTATGGAGCAACTTACTTCATTATGTGATTACCTCATGTGATCGTATGAATCATTATGCTACTTTGCCTGGGAGAACTGAAGTTTGCTATTGTTCTATGAAGGGCATGCATGACTGACATTTCCAATTTCCTTGATCAAGTTCGTTTCATTGATTATATTTTATTTTTCAACCTGTCACTACTAAACATAATTGTGCCTTTTGATATTCCCTTAGAGTAAGAATAGCTATTGAAATTATGGTTGGGTGATTCAATTTTGGTTGGAAATGCTTGTTATTACATTGTGGGTCTAAAATTGGTCACAGGATATTTGCCTTATGGGAATTGGCTTATGAATTCAATTTTAAGTTCATGAAAGACTATAATGTTATAGAACCTTTTTTTGTCTTCCTTTATGGAATTTCCCAAACACTTCTTGCACCAAAATGAGCTTATGTTTGCAGAAATTGAGTACATGCAAAAGAGGGTAAGTGTTTTACTTGCCTTTCACACATTTGCACCAGCTTGATATATATATATATCTCCCCCATACATATATAGCTGCATGATCACTGGAAGGGAAAATGCAAGAATATAATCCCAATAATAATACTCTAATGTGCTCAAGAATCCTTTCAAACCCTACCTAGCAAACAAGTAGTAAAGGAAATTTTCCTTCGGGACTATGTGGTGGGTATGTGCTGTGCCAATTATATGACTCTATTTTGTTAAACTTTTAAGTGTAGTATTCTTGAGCACATTACAGTATTATTATTGGGATTATATTACTGGCATCATATTGAATTTTGTGTAGTTGGCACTGTGGAATGCATGTCATCTGTTGGCTCCAAAGTTGGTAAAATATAAGGAAGCCTGAATGGGACAATTGAACGATGCCCAAGGTCAAGGAAATTGAAAACTTGCTATGTCCATAGTTCAATATTTGATATTACCAAATTTAATGAATTAATCTTTTATGCAGAAGGATATGGCACAAAAAAGGGTTGATGTGATTTGGTGGTTAGTGACACATGCAAAGAACAAACACCGAAATAAGGTGATGGCAAGAATGACATGAGTACAAGCTGAGAAGAAGACATGAAGAAAATGTTTTTGATGTGTAATTACAACATAATATCTATATAATGTAAATGCATTTTGTTGTTCAGCATTTGAATGTAATACATGCAAGTGTTTGTCAAAAAGTGTAGTCATTGTCTAATATCATTTGTTGTTCAGCATTTTGTCTATCATGTGATGAAAACAGAAGATTCAGTTTCGTCATATACAAACAAAAATATAAAGTGTTTCTCAATGTGTAAGCAGACAATGGACAAGTGAGTTTCCCTAATAATTGTACAAATATGCAACAAAACAGAACAAGAATTTCCAAAACTTTGTAAAATGGCCAACAAAATTTCAATAGATATGAAATGCAACTGAGCTTTCACGAAATGCAACTCAACTTCCACAAAATGTAATTCAACTTCCATGAAATGCTACTGAGCTTCTAGGGGTTGTAAAATGGCAAGAATATTCCAATAAATATGAAATGTAACTCAGCTTCCACGAAATGCAACTGAGCTTCCGTCAAATGCAACTGAGCTTCCAGAGTTTGTAAAAAGGCAAGAAAATTCCGTTAAATATAAAATGCAACTCAGCTTCTATGAAATGCAACTGAGCTTCCAGGGGTTGTAAAATGGTAAAAATATTCCTATAAATACGAAATGCAACTCAGCTTCCATGAAATGCAACTGAGCTTCCAGGGCTTGTAAAAAGGCAAGAAAATTCCATTAAATATGAAATGCAACTCAGCTTCCTTGAAATGCAACTGAGCTTCCAAGGGTTGTAAAATGACAAGAATATTCCAATAAATATGAAATGTAACTCAGCTTCAGTCAAATGCAACTAAGCTTCCAGGGCTTGTAAAAAGGCAAGAAAATTCCATTAAATATGAAATGCAACTCAGCTTCCGTGAAATGCAATTGAGCTTCCAGGGGTTGTAAAATGGCAAGAATATTCCAATAAATATAAAATGCAACTCAGCTTCCATCAAATGCAACTCAGCTTCCAGGGCTCGTAAAAATGCAATAAAATTCCATTAAATATAAAATGAAACTGAGCTTACCTTCATTAGAAAATCATAAACAGAGCAAATAATATTCGATAAGGAGGGTGAGCAACTAAAGGCTACATTTGATAAGGAGCTCAAAATACTTACCTTCCTACTCTTCAACGATGGACCAGAAACAGAGCTCGAAATATTCGAAAGGAATGCTTTAAAGTTCTGAAAAGCTTGTAATCCAACTGTCCCTTATTTGCATATGAACACGCAGAGAGACAAAGCAGAAATAGATGGACTCAGTCGTGAGCAAAGCCACTGGAACTACGAAACATGAATAAAGGGTTCTTCCTTAGAAGAAAAACTATTTAGCTAAAGTGATCGTGCGTTCTTGTTTGCTGCTATTTCTTTTTAAACTTTGAGGCTAATTTTGTCATTTCCTTTAAATTTCAGATATCCATTAAGGTCCAAAAGGGTCCAGGTCCTTTTGGATAATAAATTCCCTAATGGGGTATTTTCTACCAATTTTCCCATTGATGGGTAACATTGTCTTTTATTTGATCACGTACTATATACTCTCCTAATCCTAATCCAATTTATAGATTATTTTTAGTATGTTCTATATAAATCAATAAAAACTTTAAACCTCATTTCTAACTTGAAATTAAATAATGTTATAATTTTATTCTTATTTCATATCAATTATAACATATGAGGGCAAAGTTAAGATATGATAAATGAAAGGTAAAACTGTACATTCACATAAAAATTTTAATGAGATAACTTATAACTAAGATTAAATGAAGCATTCATCATTTGCCTTATAAATAAGATCAAGAGGAGTATAAACAACAATTTTTCTTTAATTAAAAATTTAATGCACTTTTTTCCATTTTTACTTTCAATTTATTGCATGTCTCTCTCATCCTTTTTCTCATTTTCTCCTTCATCTCTTTTCCCATCCGTTCTCTCCCTCACTCATCATCTTCAAGGTCTATTTGGTAAAAAGTGTTATATTTCTTACTCATTAATTGTTTTTATGTAATTTTAAATGACGATTCATTTTACTTAATTTGAATAGTTGTTGCTAGGATTGGGAAAACGAGTCAACCTGCGGTGAAACATCCTCTTCCATAACCCAAAATAAAATCCTTACTTACATTAATTCAAAACTGATTTCATAAACCGCCACTCACCCCAGAGATGACTCAATGTATTTCAAATATCAAAATATAATATTCACAATTGAAATTTCCACATAGAGAACAATGGCTATCAAAATACCCTCATTGGGTGGTAATACATCATCATCAAAATGAGCAACATAATATAAAGAGTATGCACATCATAAATATATATCAATACATACATCTCCCACATTAATGTCTTAAAGAGAATAGGAGGCCCTACAAAAGCGTGGTTCAATAATGTGCCTCCGACTTTTTCCCTTCCCATCTGTTTGTACTAGGCCCTCTCCTGAAAAATGTTGAAACCATAGGATGAGATATGAAGTCCCAATAACCAATAAATAATTTATCAAATATTCAGGCATGGATAGATTTATTAAAAGTATATTGATATACAATTATAAACCAACAAATTGCTTAATCAACAAATATATACCAAACATAATAATATGCTCCAAATAGAGAAATTGGTAGAAGAGCATAGTTCCATTTGAATATATTAGTAATCAGGTGTATAATAACATAGTACCACACAAATTATATACAATTCCCTCCACCAAACTCCTTCTTATATCACCTGACGTGGACTCACTCTAACCTATAATGGTAGGAGATTTGGCAAGAGTCAACCATCATTTAATGAGGTTAATGAGCCCCCTCCCTAGCCACCTACAACTAGGTCCAAGATTTGAAGGTGTCATCCTCTCTGGAATCACCCACACCTGAGTCCAAGACTAACGAGAGTTGACCATTCTTAAAGCTACCCACATCTAGGTCCAAAACTTGGGAGGTCTAATATAATGTCAACCACTATGATCAATAGTGGAGACTATTGCCATGAACTTTAAGATTAATCAAGTATATCATCTTCCTAAATTTCATCACAATCCAAGCCCCAACAACACAATCACAACCCTTCCACAAGACATGTATATACATATACTCATTATCTATCACATTTTCAATTATAATATAATATCGCAAGATAAAAAGAGTCATTAACATAAATCGTAGTATCAAAATACTATCCGCTTCACCAGTAATTCACAAACATGTAAAGTTGAATTCACCAGAGTAGTCTCATAATAATTTATAAATTGATTGTCACGTATGGGTTTTAAAATCAAAATAATACTTACGGTTCAAAGGATGTTTTCCAAAACATCTTACAACCTATAACAGGCTTATAAAATAAATTAAATATGGTTACCTCTCACCAAAGTAAGTTGCAATATCACAATAACTCAAGCCCAATGTTCAAGTCCTCAAACACAATTAATCTACACAATGATAATCACACATCAATGTAATAACAACCAAAACAATCTCTCTCTCTCTCTCTCTCTCACACACACACACACACAAACACACATGTATGTATATAAATGAATTACATAAAATTCATTTCATTTTCTAAACTCCATGTCCTCCCACAAATCTTACATTCATACTTAAACCTCTTTATCATCCCCATATTTCTATCTCTTGAAATTCAAAATCCACAACACTTTCTTTTAAAATCTCAAAATCACATAAATCACAAAAATCAATAAATCCTAAATGGAACCCCCATTTTTTCCCCACAAATCATATCTCAATTGTTGAAATCACTTAAATATTTTTATTTCCTTAGTCTATCCAAAACACCAAATTTCAATACTACAAATTCCTCCAAAATATCTGACATCAATATTTCATCATAAACCTCATATATACAGCATGAAATTACTACCAAAAGAAAGAGAAAAATACCTAAAACAACTTTCATGAAGAAAGAGGGGTGAAAAGGAGAGATTTTGGTTACCTAAATGATCTCCAAAGCTTCCCCTAACAGAGCTCTTGGGCATTATTGGCTGGAGAAAGAGGAAGAAGCAGAAGGAAAGGAAAATGAAAAGAGAACACAGGGGTGGCACGTGACATGCACACGCTGATTTTTTATTCACTATCGCTAACAAAATGAGTTTGCTGTGGCGAAGTTGTCCTGAGACTGAGAAAATACACCAAAATTGCAGGTTGGCCAAGATGAAAGTGTCCCGAGAGGGAAACTTGCAGATAGATACTAGTTTGCAGTGGCAAAGCTAACAATTCGCCGCAATGAAGGTGTCCCGAGAGCAACCTTCACTTCTTGATGCTAGATCACCATGGTGAAGGTGTACCGAGAGGAATTCTTGCTTAACAACAATAGATCACTATGGTGAAGCCACAAGTTGGCCGCGACGAAAGTCCCCAAACAACAGAAAACAACATTTCCCAAAACATAAGGTGCATACTCTTATCACAAATGATTATCTCCAAATTACAATCAAATCCTTAGGTAAAATTTAGGATCTTACACGCAAGTTATAGGCCGGCCTGCCTCAACCCATGGGTTGGGTGGGGTGGGCTAAGCTGGGTTGGTGGGGGTAGCCAAAAACACTATATTAAATTTTTTTAAAACATAATTAAAAAAATTATACTATGCAATATTATTTTATTTTAACCTAAAACATAACATTGTCTTATTATATCTCTTTATATATAAGTAGTAACATTTTGTTATAATTTTAAATATAGTATTATAGAAAGTTAATATGAAAATATAAAATCTTTTATACTATTTTTAAATGTATTAGGAATTGTTTATACTAAAAAATAAAATTTAATGTTACTTTTTTCTTTGTAAAAAAATATTGAAATAAAAAAGGTAAAAGAAATATAAAATATATTATTTAAAAAATAAAATACAAAATGGTGGGTTATGGCGGGGTGGGCCGGCCTGCGGGTTAGTTTGCCCCCTAAGCTGGCTAGCATTTAGCCACCCTGATCCCACCATCATTTGGCAGGTTGGAAGGATTGGGCCTGTGAGCCCAATATGTTTTCTCAACTCTAGTTGTTGCTTATAAAAATCACTGCCAGTATTTATATAAGATAGAATCCAAAAACACAAAGAATGTGATTGCATTGCAGAAAATAAATCCTCTAGCAATGTCAGACGACATATTACAACGTACTGGACTTTCATTGCTTGCCAATTCCTAATGGTGGTCAAGCAGGATAGAATCACATATGCATGAAACTATTCCAATGACATTTTTTTCCTTTTCTTATTTTTGATACGATGATATTTTCTCTAGTCAGAAGTGTTCCATTCGATTGAAAAACAGGCTGATTAGGCCCAAGCCAAATAACATTAGGTTAAAATATAAATAATAGAAAAAATGTGGTTGGATAACCAATCATTTAAATTTTTATAATTGAAGCCATGCAATAAGTCGAGTGAGGAAGGGGCATGGGGAACTGTGTGTATGGGTAAATGGGCAAAAATAGCCCAGAAGTTTTTACGAATGGGTAATGGGTACACATAAGTTGTTGACGGGTTATTTTGGATCCAAAAATTTTAAATGGGGCATTTTGGCCCCCATAGTTAAAAATGTTAACGTTGATTGTCAAAGTTAACTACCTTATCTATCGAAAGCATGACAAGCAAGATTTACATTTTTAATGGTGGGATGAAAAATGCTCCATTTTAAAACTTTCAGTTCCCAAATGGCATGCCGACAACTTCCGTGTACCCATTGCCCATTCGCAAAAATTTTCAGGTTATTTTTACCCATTTACCCTCAAAATATCTGTGTGTGTGTGTGTGTGTGTGTGTGTGATTGCATAAGGGTTCAGGGAGATACATACATAGAAACTTCCTGATTACTTTTTTATTCTAAAATTTATTCTCTTCTCCTCCTAGAAATATTGTATCTAGTATTCGCTTATCACGCATCCATCCTTGTGATCCAGCTAGAGTGGGTGCTAGCCTGGGTACTTGGAAACAATTGATGGCACCTAGGTATGCTTACAAACTCACAAAAGAAGCATAAAAAATATAACCATGGGAACGACAATAAGATTATATACTTCATTATCATGAATTTTTAAATTTAATCATTTGATATAATCATTTTCATATTTGAATGTTCAAATATGATTGGAGAATGTTCGTTCAAATTTCATAAGTCAGCATTTCTTAGAGATGTGCAGAAGTTAAGAGGCTAAAAGAACCAATCGACATATTCTAGAAATATATTGTTTTAATTCTGATTTTATTGATATCTTTTTTAATTTAATCATTAGCTATTGTCGGCCAAAATATTCATATTTAATTTTAGGTTTTATATAATATTCAACGTTTAATTCTCTGGGGATTTGATTTCTCTTTATCAGCCACGTTTGGTAGCATGGAAGTAGAGGGTTGAGAAATGGAAGTGGAAACCAAAATAGTGTTGTTTGTTACAATGGAAGTGGCTTCTATGAAATCCTCATTTCCACCAAAATGTTGGAACCCATTTCCTAAGCCCACCTAAGGAACCCAGCTCCAGTTCCATGGAACTGGAGCTGTGACCATTTTACCCATGCTCCATCTTCCCAACTCATTGGCCAAGCCACTTCCCATCCATTGGCCAGACCTCCTCCAGCCATACCTCCAAGCCACTTCCCATCCTCTGTCTTCCCACCTCCACCGGCCATACCTGAGAGAGCGAGATGAAGTCATCATTTTTCCTGTCTTCTTCTTCAAGCTTCTATTTGATACCCATCGGCCATCGTCAGATCTGAGAGCAAGGTGAAGTCGTCAACTTCAGATTCGTCCCAAGCTCTTCTTCACTGGTGAAGCCATCGACTTCAATCCCTACGACAACCTCCCTCTCCGTTTGATTCATGCATCTCTTGACGGTGAGCATGACGCAAGGACACAAACCGTGGTGCAGAGGTGAGCATGACGCGACAAAGACGAGCACAAAGCACGACGCAAGGATGCCTTCTTCCTCCTTCACGCTTGAATTTTCTGATGTATGGATTTTTTTTCCCCTATTTGATTGTTGTTGAGCTTGATTCCGCCAGTGGATGATTTTTCCAGTGGTGTTGGTTGCTGCCGGTCGAATGGGTTGTGGCTGCAGGCATAGGGGCTTTTTTTTTCCCTTAACAAAGGGTATTTTGGTAGTTTCATAGGAGAAATATATATATTTCAATTAAAAATTATTTCCCATCTTTTCCATCCTACCAAACATATCTTAAAACTCACTTCCAGTTCCAGTTCCAATTCCACTTCCACTTCCACTTCTAATTCCATTTCTATTTCCAAAAAAAACACTTCTATGTGCCAAATGGGGTCTCCACTTCTCATTTCAATTATTAGATTGAAATTTGTGTAGTTCTTACATGTTTTATAAAATCATCGCATAAAATATTAAATTATTTAACATATGTATGTATGCGTATTCAAAATCGCTAAATGGTAGTGCGACAATTTAAAACTGCAATAAAAAAATATCTTTAAAAACTATATTATAAAGCAATAAACCTAAACTGTTAAGCCAGAGAACAAATATGTATGCCACATGGTTGGTTATCATTAACATATTAAGTCAATTCATCTAAATAAAAAGTAATATGGTTAACTTTCTTATTTATATTTTATCAATAAAATCAACTTTCTACATAATATCTTTTAAAGTAATCATAATCTTATATTCAATCTTGATATAATCGATATCAAAAGTGAATTGTGCAAAAGCTTTTAATTTTGTGAATTGTGCCGATTCTAGTTTTAATTAACCAACTATTTGTTTTATGACTTTAATTTGAGCCATAGATTCTACTTATTAATTGCAGGTCCAATTCCAACATTGAATATATCAACGTACAAGAATATTTGGCCATCCGTAATGGAAATTACAGTGACAATAATGACATGTAAAATTTCTTTTCAATATCATACTTCCTTTAAACTCAACAGATAATGAGGCTAAAATGTACATATGGGTATTATAGCTCAATATTATCTTTCTTGTACAAAAAAAAAAAAGTTTAGGTAAGTTGAATTTTGGAAGATTACTAGTGCCAAGGTATGCCTCTAAATTTAAATCCTCCATCAGCAAGGTTCTAATCGGCAGTAAAATTTGAATTTACGATTCTTATCAACTATACTAACATTTATAAGCATACTCCAATGATATTAAAGACCTCCTTATGATGCATGGGGTTGTTAGATTAAACCTTCTATAGATCTATTGGGTGTATGAGTTATGACAAAGAAATGGGATAAAATGTGCACGCGTGCACTAATAATGTGAGCTAGGCGTGATGAGCTAAGTCATTTAAGCCCAATAAACTTTCAACTTGAGCTTTAAAAAAAAAGGGAGAATTGGAAAAAAAATCCCCATTGAAAAATTAATTGTAAAATAGGACTTTCCACACATGTGCAACCGAGCTTCCATATGTGTAGCTGAGTAGGTCACATTCTCCAATTAATTTCTCAATGGGGGATTTTTCTCTAATTTTCTCTTAAAAAATGGGTTTTAATATTATACCTACAGTACAAACGTGACCCACCTCCCCTTTTCTTTGTCTTTGAACTCTCTCATAACTCGTTTGAAGGATGAGATATATAATAAGCAAGAACACTCAATAGCATCCTCATTTTTTTTTTTGGTCAAACAATAGCGTCCTCATGAGTAATGTTTTCAAACCTTAAAAATCTTCTAGATAATACCAACATCAAGGCCACATCTGGTACTTGCCAAAAGAGATATATGCATATAGGCCTTCCAATGACACTTATCTTCTGACACGTGACCTCAACATGCCAAGAGATATTAGAAAAGGGAAGTGTATCAAATATAAATATAAGGTACTGAAAATCATACCGATTTCTAAACAAGCCTAGGTAGTAATGTGACAGTGTTTGAACTAAGGTCAACCCAACCATGATTAAAATAACACAATTATATTAAAATAGACAAAAGTGTTCTTATGTAACTCTAAAAAGAAAAACATTTAAAACAAAGACATTAATCCACAGGTAAATGGAATGCTCATATATAAGCTACACATAATCTAATAAAATAGTTATTAAAGCGTATGTATGACTGACTAATTTTTTTTTTCTTTTTTTTTTTAACACAAAACAATATTATTTCATACTCAACAATGAAATATATATATAAGGTCCAACCTAGTTGACCCATTCAAAACAATTGATCAGAATGGCCAAGAGACTAGTTCACAAATTTATTGGTTTAACTGACCAACCAGAGTTGAGTTGTAATACTACGCTCAAATGTAGAGGTAGGAGAAGGGAGTGATGAGACCATATATAAGTAATGGAAGATTTATTTTAAGAGTTAGTTAGTGGGTTATAAATAAGTGAATAATGGGATTGGGGTGTTTTGTAATAGGGGCTAATGATGAGTTGAATGGGAAGTTGTGTTTCTCTAATGCTCTATATATTTCTGAGTAGAAAACAAAAGAAAGACTTGTCTGAATAAACATTTGAAGAATCAAGAGTTCAAATTCTCCTATCTAGAATAATCACAACTAAGCGATGCCAATTAGAAGTTCTTTGATCTTGTGTGTCTCTTAGCCTATTGCAAAGCACAAACCAACAAGTATTCAAGGCAGTAATTAAAAGTTCTATCAACCCCCACTGCAAACTAATTAAAGGGAGAAAAAGTGTGAATCAACATAATTAATTACATTGCTCACTGACACATAGATTGTTAAATACAAAAAAAGAAAACATGATTATCATAAATCTAGTATACATCATAAGAATCACATAACAATATTGGAATATTTGTTCTGAACTATTACAAAACCATTTTTGGCAAAAGAATTGTAATAGGAAACATTAATTTTATTGGTTGTAATTTTAGTTGATTTACAAAACCTTTTTTGGCTAAAAAATTGTAAAAATAAAAATTAATTTGTTGGTTGTAATTTTAGTTGATTTTTAATCTTGTTAGAGGTATTGTCAAGTACTAAATGTGACCACATATTTTAGTGGAGATTTGAATATTGGATCTTCACATTGTAAGGGACTGATCCTTCAACTAAACTCAATGTAGCATTTGGGTAATTAAATCTCTTCCTTATGAAATGAGATGTGAGATGTAATATCCAAGTTTTCAATAACTGGATATAAAGCCTAAACAAGTAGCTAAAGACTAATTGAGAATCCAAAGCATGAAAGGAAAGGAAATGAAGAGTAAAAATGTCATTCTACCAAACATATAAAAGGTAAGGGCAAAATGGTCATTTTGAAATTGAGCGACGAAATTGTCATTTATGAAATTCAATGGCATTTTGATAATTAAAGAAAAGTCAAAGGGTATTTTGGTCAAAATTTGACCAAAATATCAGAAAATTTTACAAAGTCCCCAAAGATAGAGAAAAATTCATTGATCAGTAATCGAGGCTTGGTTTAAGTTAAAATGACCAAAATAACCTTCGCCGAAATTTTAATGGTTATTTAATTTTTGGGCTATTTAATAAATAATTAGTCAAAAATAATTATTTAGAATACCTAGAGGCCTCAAATATATGATCTCATAGTAATGAAAAATAGTTCAGAAATTCTAATATTTTATAAAATTGTTCCTAAGAGAAAGTCAGGAGCAGTTTTCCCGATCAGAAAGAAAAGGCCTGGAAAAATTCCAAAATTGGGTTTTCTTCAAAAATTAATTAATGACAATTCTGGAAGTAGAATGAGGAAAGAAAAATTATGAAAATATCATATGAATTTTGGAAATTTTTAATGACCCTACATAGGCTCAATGATCAGGGAATTTTCAAAAAGTAATTCTAGCCCGATAAAGTGGTTTTAGGAACAGCTAAAATAACTTTATCTTCATAAAGCAAGTTTGTGGAGATTTAGTAGTACCACATGTCATCCTCTAATGAAAAGATGAAAAGTAGAAGAGATATTTTAATCACGTGGTAGAATATATCAGAGAAAAGTTACATTATCATTTGATCGCAATTTGTCTTTTGAAATCTTTTCCCTTGGAGGTCAAATCAAAATATTTGTCCAAGGATTGCACTATAGGATGCAACCCCGGGTTGTTCACTTAACTGGAGCCTTTTATTGATTGAAATCACCCTTAGTCGTATAGACTTTCAAAATACTAAGTGATAAAAATATAGTATAATGTTGCACACCTAGGTCATTTGCTTATGAGAAGTTTAATTCAATCTTTTAAATAGATTAATGTTGCATTCAAAGTTAAAAAGGAAAGCTTGTTGAAAACCTGATTGGAAAAACAATTAAACAATTGAATTTAAATCTAGCTATTCTTTTTAAGGTTTTTTTTTCTAACAATGAATATGGATAGATTGCAATTGATTTCAAACAGTGAGCAATTCAAAGTTAATCTTGGATTAAATGCATGATAATGAAATGCAGTCCCCTTGAGTTGAGATTTAGCCTTCCAAGATCCACTAAAGATAAGAGTTCAATGAATTGAGCCTGGTGGTGAATCTTGGATACCAATAAAGACTTCAATTAAACATCTTAACCAAGCTTCAATTGAAATATTACAGTAGCAAGAAGATAAAAGGAAAAACTCATTCAATTACTTTCAATCCATAAATGTAATTACCATTATATCAATAAAACATTCAGCCCAACTAGATAAAAAGTAGTCTCGACCAAGCATTAATCATCATAGCTAAACCTACTCTAATGAGGATCATACAAAGTCAATTAAATAAGCTCCTAGCTCAACCATCAAGCTTTTGAAGGCTTGACTCAGAACGGTTCCAACAACAATAAATTGAAACTATCTTACGTAAATGCTGAAATCGAGAGCTATGGAGAACTCCAATGAAGAACATGAGCTCAGGCCATTACTACACCTTAAGGGAACCACAAAGGAGGCTTAGCTACTCATAGTAGCTGAATACACAACAAGAAAGAAAGAAAAGAAATCAGTCATTAAATCTGGAATTTGTCTGTTGCAGATGATAAAGATGAGCAATAGAGTTGATGAGGGTTTTCTCCTCTGAAACAGCAAGGGTTTGGACGAATTTAGGGTTGACGATCAAGTGGAATGGGGTGCTAGGGCTACATATGAAGAATGAGGGTGTAAACCTAAATCTCTCCTTCTTTACAAATATGGAAAAAAAAATGTGTTTTAAGCCTTCCCTTTTTAATGTGCGTTTTTTCTCCTCTTTTTGAGCCTTTAGCCATCACTCTCTGCCCCTTTAACCTAAAGAAATCCTAAGCTCATTAATCAAAATGCATAGCATAGCTCAAGGTCCATTTCTGCAATAAATTTAGCCTATAATTATCCCATTTCAGTCCTTGCAATTCCAAAAAATACAGTTAAATCCTAAAACAGCAAGTTCACTAAATAAAGTAATTATTTCCTAGAATCTCCTCATGCTTCATGCAACATTATGCTCATCAAAAACTCAATATTTTAAGCCACTTATCTCTACTCTCCATGCCAAAATATATGAATTAACATGCTGAAATATGAACTTATCATTGATGCTCTAAGCTAAATATGTGTCATAAAATGCAAGCTGAATTAAACAAGGTGGTTTTTTTAGTGTTTTCAATCAAGGTAAACATTAAGAGAAATATACAAATTTACTTCTTTTTGGATTTTTGGTAAATAGTGATGCAGTAAAGTAAACAAGGTTCAAATGATGAGAAATTCCTCTTGAAAATTGGGCTTAGGCTATCACAGTTCAATTGATTAGGTGGAGCAATGTTTCACTAAATTTATTTGATAAAAACCTCAATAAATCATTGAGTCTAGGATTTCACTCAATGAACTCCATTCAGTAAAGTCCCATTTAAGCTCATTTAGTCATGCAGCAGAAAATAGTATGAATGCAACTATCTCAATGAATCAACTCAACTAGAAAATTATGCACAACTCATGCAAGAACAAAAATCACAAGAGTGATTACAAAGAGAATATATGAAACTACATATATTGAAGCACACAGTTCTACATTCATCAATTCCTTTACACAAAATAATTCAAACTGATTACAACTATAGTCAAGAGTTTTAGCTACAAATCACAAATCCTAAATGTAGAAATTCATAGATTATAGCTAGAATGGAATTTTAAATACTCTCATCTTAAGTCCAGAGAACTCAAGTCCTTGCCCATCTCCAAGAGGAAAGGAATTGCCTAGCCACTCATAGGAGAATGCAGCTTCTCAACTTGATGTACTCATAAGCTCCCCATTGTGGATGATAGCAGAAAAGTGGGCATTAGGATTTTGGTGACGGTGGAAAATGAGAAGAAGGAGGATAAGAGTGAATGTGGAGGCTTGGTAATGAATGGTGGCTCCCAATGCAACGAAACTACCCTAAATAGGGTTATCTCTGGTTTAGGATGGTCCTGGGTTGGTTTGTTCGAGTGAGTAAATTAAATTTCCAAATGGGGATTGGGTCTAGTTGTTGATATGAAGGTTTTGCCGCGGCCAAGTATTTATTTCACCATAGCGTACTGGTCTAGAGATGCCCAAGTAGTTGACCTTCAAACTTCGCCGCAGTGAACTGTGGCAGAGTGTGCTTCTTCGTCATGGCAAAATACTTCAATGCAGTTCTTCTTCCAACTACTATGTGCTATTCTTTACTCCCGGCTCCAGTAAGAGTACCCTGCAATGAACAGCAATAGTTTAAAGTATCAATTGCCCAGAATTTACTTTTAATGAAGTTAGTAATTAATCAATGGCAATTCTACCACAGACTAGGCTAATTAAAAACATAGACTCTAACTTCCAATTAAGCACAATTATGATAAAAAAATGAGCCAAGAAGTTTGCTAAATACCCTGAAAATAGCATGGAAATTCAATAGCAAATAGAGCTCAATCATTAGTCTAATCAGGTCCTACAACTTGGATAACATAAGCCCTATGGCATCATTATGGACATGTGTCAAGATCATACCTTTGAAGCATAGGATGTGTCCATTTGTAAGATGATTAAAATCAATGGCCAAGATCTAGCCAACACATCTTACAAATATGCCAAAGTTGAAGGACCATGTAGTAAATAAAAGTGTAGATTTTTTTTTTTTAAAATCCTTCTAGCCATTTCAAGAGGCCAAAAGTTGGCAAAACATAGAGAAGAAAAGAGGAAGAGTGGTGTGAAGTGAAGAGGAAGAGGAAGAGACCAAAATCCACCCTAACTTCAAGGTAAGTTTTGATTTTACTATGTAATATTCCATATTATTGATCTCCTACCACTCATCTTCCCTTTAATCGGTTTGTTTTTTACCAATATGTTGTGTATGTGCTGCTGGAACTATATGATTTTTGGGAGGGAACTTGAGAAAGAGAAGGGTTTAGAGGAAATAGTTGTTAGAAAACAACTCTATACTTGATTTAGAACCTAGTGATGGTTGTTTTGTATTATTTGGAAGAATATATGAATTTTTGGCGTAAGGTAATGTTCATTACTGCTGGCCAACACTGTTAATGCAAGGGAAAGAGTGATTTTGTGATGTTTAATGATGGGAAAATGAACTAGGAAGGTGATTATGCATGTGTATGAAGATGGAAGTTGAAAATTTTCATTTTTGAAAAATTGTGTGCATATTTCGGCCAGGTACAAAAAATTGAGAAGAAATGTGATTTTGATGATTTTGATGCTTTCAATGAGTTTAGAATGCAAAATTGTGTAAGGTATAAGTGAGAAAGAAATTTTAGAAACATTAGAATCAAGTTTGGCTAAGTTAAGAGTTTTATGGCCCTTAAAGTTCAAGAGAAGTTTTAGTGAGGTCTTGAAGGTTTAAATGCATTGGGTATGGCTCCTTTTTAATGGCAAATGCATTATGATATGTGTAAGATGATAAGTTGCAAAGAGAAGTCTCCAAGGAGCAAGAACAAGTCAACAAAGTTAAGAGAAAAACCAAGAGACAAAGGTAGCAAAGCTACTAACCCTACATTAATGTTGCTCTTGGTTATTTGTTCATTATTTGTGCTATGTTAAATGCCAAATATGTGTTGTTTGAACATGCTATGTTGTGCTTATGACATGCCATGGTGATGTGCAAGTGTTTTAAAAATGAAAGCATAAAATGTTCATGCATTTTTAGTTAGATAATGAATTATAATAATGCATATTAATGTTTGTGTTAGTGCTTTTGCTATGGGGGTTTCTTTGAAATCTCACTCTTCCAAAATTAACATTCCCTAGGCCAAGTCTATAATAGAGGCAAAAGAAAGTTGATGGATACATGAAAAAGCCTAATGTCTTCAAGTTGCAAGGGAGGCCTATTTATGTTGTATATGTGATGTATGTTGAGTTTTGAAAATATGTATGTTAAACCTCAACAACTTGGGATGTATGGTTAGTGGCATGTGATCATGTTGGAAGGGTTAGAGAATTGTGTTGAAGAAAAACATGCATGAAAAGTGAAGAAATGAACATGTTAAGAATGTGGCAACAGGGTCCAATACCCTTGTCAAAACTATAACTTGAGATAACAGTGAAATATAATAAATGAAGTCCAATTTCTTTGAAATGTTTCTAGATAAATAGTTCACATGACAAGCTTTAAAATGAGTCTAAGTTTGCTTGATTTAGAATTTTCTGCAAAAAGTTATGATTGTCCGAAGTTAGAAAGAAAAATTAGAAAATGACCAAATGAACTGTTATGAGATTATATACAAACATGGATGTCCATAAAACTCTTTGGATTCCTCTTAGCATTATCTCCCTCTAAATGCCAAATTCCATAACCTCCCTAATGAATTGCTTGAGAGGAGTTTCTAATGGTTATTGTCATTACTTTATTCTTTATGGCATTGTAACCATATCATTAGACTTTAAAGAGTTGGCGGCCTATAAATAGAGGTCATGTACAAGGTGTTGGAACACACATGGAAATGAGATAGACTTTCTTGCTTCCTCTCTCAATTTCTTCTTCTACTATTCTCTTCTTCTACTTTTCTCATTTTATAGCACATTATCAGCACGATAGTTCTAACAAAGGTATACTTATATCAAAGTTACCTTAACAATTTTCTCTTCTTTCTCTTATTGCATATTCAATTTATATACTCTTGATCAATCTAGGATAATCCGGTGAGCCACTATATGGAATTAGTTAATTCTTTTACCGGATGTTTTAAAACACCGGATTCCATGACTAGGATTGGAGATTGTTGTTGCTATTATATCATTCTAATTTTCTTTACCAGTTATTTATATTATTGTTGTTATTTTAACATATGACCTGAAGTCATATCATTGTGATATCATATGGCCAGAAGCCATATGTCGTGCAATATAACCAGAAGCTATATTCTTCTTATTATATGCCAGAAGTCATATAATACTAATTTGTCATCACTGATCTAAAGCCATGAGACTTTTATTTTTTTATTTTATTATTTCTTATCATTAATAATTTCTTGTATTTATCATTCTTATTATTGCCATTTATTGCTATTTATTTATTGTTATTTACTCATTGTTCTTGTAACTTATATTTACTTTCACTCCCACTCCCAATTTATCTTTTATTTTTTTTATTCTTTATTCATTTTATTATAGTTATATTCACATCACTATTACTTATATATATATCAATAAATACATATGAATATGTATGTATTACTCTAATATTAACTTTATTGTTATCATTGTTTATTATTTTTTCTTTCTTTTCATATTTATTCATATTGTGATATTATTTATATTGTCACATATATACTTATTTATTTATTGCTACATTAATATTTATTGGTGTGTGTGTGTATATATTTCCCTACATCCCTATATGTATATATATATATATATACATTTCCATCCCCCTTCTATAGATATTCATTTCATATTGTCATATTATATTATTTATTTACACTTCATTTATTTATTTGATATCTATATTTTATTGTTTTAATTCTATTGTTATTTACATTTATATATTAAGCTATTTCATTTTATTTACATTTCATTTATTTCTGTTATTTATTTTATTTTTCATTATCTTTGATCACCATTTTGTTTATTTGTCATTATGTTTTTATTATCATTTTCCTTTTATCACTATTTACATTTTGTTTATCTATTATCACATTTATTATTTGTTCCTTATTTATGTTTTGATGCTTTTAATTATATATATATGTAATTATCTTTTTTGTTTTTACACATGTATATTTATGTTTCTCTATATGTGATTTGTATTTCTAATATTTTACATCAATTTTATCATGATTCTAATTGATATTATTCTTTTTAGTTCAAATCATGACCAATCTTGCCAAACTCGAGTTCACAACGCTTGATATCTCAGGAAAGAATTATTTATCTTAGGTCTTGGATGCTAAAATCCAGCTAGACGCTAAGGGTCTAGGTGATGCTATTTTACTAGGAAAGGAAACCCCAAGTCAAGATAAGGCCAAGGCCATGATTTTCCTTCGCCACCACCTTCATGAGGGCTTGAAAGCTGAGTACTTAACAGTAAAAGATCCATTAGAATTATGGATTAATTTAAAGGAGAGATTTGATCACCAAAAAACGGTTATCTTACCTAGAGCCCGTTATGAATGGATACATTTAAGGCTACAGGATTTTAAGACTGTAAGTGAATACAATTCCGCAGTTTTTAAGATAAGTTCTCAATTGAAATTATGTGGTGAGAACATAACTGATGCGGATTTGTTGGAAAAAACCTTTTCTACTTTTCATGCCTCAAATATACTCCTGCAGCAGCAATATCGAGAGAAAGGTTTTAAAATGTACTCTGAATTAATATCATGTATTTTGGTGGCGAAACAAAATAATGAGGTCTTGATGAAAAATCATAAGATTCGTCCCACTGGATCTACTCCATTCCCTGAAGCGAATGTGAGCATACGTCATAATTATCATGCTCGTGGTCGTGGACGTGGGCGTGGACGTGGTCGAAGCCGTGGTAAAGGATGTGGTAATTATTATTATCATGGAGATAAAAATAATAATAATTCTAATACCCACCCAATGAAGAATCACAATGGTGGGCAGAAAAAGGACAAGTATGGTCATTCAAAAGTTGCTGAGACTATATGTTATCGATGTGGTATGAAAGGGCATTGGTCACGCCTATGTCGTACGCCTGAGCATTTAGCGAAACTTTATCAAGCCTCCATTAAAAGGAGTGTGAATAATGTGGAAGCAAATTTGGCTTTTCCAAATGAGAATGAGGCGTATAAAAATGATGATGTCACACTCCAAGATGATATTAATGGCCTTGATGCTATGACGCACTTTGATGTGGCTGATTTCTTTG
This sequence comes from Vachellia collinsii, assembly GCA_006871305.1. NCBI lineage: Eukaryota > Viridiplantae > Streptophyta > Magnoliopsida > Fabales > Fabaceae > Vachellia > Vachellia collinsii. The sequence continues at coordinate 2,319 of QFDD01000033.1, read as the reverse complement.
AGAATCATGATTAAATGAGTTTGGTTGGAAACTAGCCTAATAAGAATGTTTTTTTCACACTAGTTTATGCTTTTTTTTTTCATTTCTTCTTCATATGTAATGAGTTGATTATTACTTTTTATGTATTTCAACTTTGCTTCAATACATTTCTTTTCTTTTGAAGATTATGGATGTTTCAATCATTGGACATAAGAATGAAGATACATGCCTCATAGACAGTGCAACAACACACACTATAATTAAAGATAAAAGATATTTTTCTCATCTAACAATAAGAAGTGCAAGCATCAATACTATAGCGGGTAATACAAAATTAATTGAAGGCTCCGAAAGAGCAATCATAATATTACCCAAAGGGACAAAAATTGTGATTGATGATGCTTTATATTCCTCTAAGTCTCAAAGAAATTTGTTAAGCTTTAAAGATATCCGCCAAAATGGGTATCACATTGAGACTATGCATGAGAAAAATGGAGAATATCTACATATTACAATTGATAGATATGGAGAGAAATGTGTGCTGGAAAAATTGCCTGCATTATCTTCCGGTTTGTACTATACAAGTATTAGTACAATTGAGGTAAATGTTATGGTAAGCTAGAAGCTTACTGATAAAAATACATTTATTGTTTGGCATGACCAGTTAGGCCATCCCGGATCAACTATGATGCGAAGAATTATTGAAAATCCACATGGACATCCATTGAAGAGCTAGAAGATTCTTCAATTTAAGGATTTCCTATGTGATGCTTGTTCTCAAGGAAAGCTAATTACAAGGCCTTCACTGACAAAAGTCGGGGCTGAATCCCTTGCATTCCTAGAGCGTATCCAAGGAGATATATGTGGACCTATTCATCCACCATGTGGACCATTTAGATATTTCATGGTTTTAATAGATGCATCTACAAGATGGTTACATGTATCCTTGTTATCTTCACGTAATTTAGCATTTGCTAGATTGCTCGCTCAGATAATTCGATTAAGAGCACAGTTTTCTGACCATGCAATTAAGACAATTCGTCTTGATAATGCAAGTGAGTTTTCATCTCAAACTTTCAATGATTATTGCGTGGCAACTGGAATAAAAATAGAAAAATATGTTGCTCATGTTCATACATAGAATGGTTTAGCAGAATCATTTATTAAGAGCCTCCAATTGATAGCTAGACCAATGCTTTGGAGAACAAAACTTCCCATTTCAGCTTGGGGACATGCAATTTTACATGCAACAACAATTATATGCATCAGGCCAACAAGTTATCATAAATTCTCCCCAATGCAATTGGCTTTTGGTTAGGAGCCAAATCTTTCCCATCTTAGAATTTTTGGATGTGCAGTATTTGTCCCTATTGCTCCACCACAACGCATAAAGATGGGACCTCAAAGAAGGTTGGTAATATATGTTGGTTATGAATCTCCATCTATAATAAAGTATTTAGAACCATCTACTGGAGATTTATTTATGGCACGTTTTGATGATTGCCATTTTGATGAGACAACTTTTCCAACATTAGGGGGAGAAAATAAGCAACTGGATAAACAAATCTAATGGAAAACATTATCACTATTGCATCTAGATCCTCGTACACAACAATGTGAACGTGAAGTTCAAAAGATAATTCATTTGCAAAATATTGCAAATCAACTGCCAGATGCATTTACTGACCTCAAGAGGATTACCAAATCTCACATTCCAGCTGAAAATGCTCTAGTTAGAATTGATGTCCCGGCAGGACAACCAGTAAATGCAAATGAGTCTAAGCCATGCCTGAAGCGTGGTAGACCGGTCGATTCCAAAGATAAAAATCCTAGAAAGAAAAAAGGAGCAAGTAATCAAGATGGTCAAGTTGAGGAGGCAGTTCCTGTAGAAGAAACTCAAGATATAACTAACCAAAAGACCCCAAAAGAGGTCCAGGTACCTGAAAATGATGAAGAGATCTCGATAAGTTATGTCACTACAGGAAAAAGGTGGAACCGAGAAGAAGTAATTGTCGACAACAAATTTGCATATAGTGTTGCCATTGAAATAATCAATGAAAATGAGGATCTTGACCCTAGGTCAATTGAAGAATGTAGACATAGGGATGATTGGCCAAAATGGAAAGATGCAATTCAAGCAGAATTGAATTCACTTTCAAAACATGAAGTTTTTGGACCTGTAGTTCGAAAACCAAATGGTGTGAAACCCGTTGGGTATAAATGGGTATTTGTGCGAAAATGAAATGAGAAAAATGAAGTCGTGAGATATAAAGCACGACTTGTAGCACAAGGTTTTTCACAAAGACCTGGCATTGATTTTGAAGAGACATATTCTCCTGT